>CAJQZN010020819.1:420-25510 GCA_907164685.1 Colias eurytheme
CGTCGAGATGACGCAGTTGGTGCGTTCAGACGACGACTCGAATTGTTCAGAGAACTGAGTCTGCCGATGTTGAAGCATTTGGACCATCAGCATCGGTTGGTTATTGTGAGTATTTGACTTTTTAGTAGATATTTTCGTAAATGAAACTCCAATTTATTTCGAATACTATATATAACGACAGCCTAAATTTCATTCGACATGCAAAATTCCAAAAAATAGTAGTAAATTAAATGCATGCTGTTATCTATTTCATTTCAGTGTAGACATCAGTATTACATTTAAATAAATTAATTAAAAAATATATAATATATACAATATTAAACGATATTGATTCAGGTTGACGGTGACACGGATTTAGAAGAAGTGAGAACAGAATTCACAAGAATTCTTCTAGAAGAGATGGAGAAGAGTGAAATCATCGCGCAGATACCTAACTCGGAAGCACAAAATGGCAAGAAACACATTTTAAGTAACACTTGCAAAACCTGGTGAAATCTTGTGAAATTTTGTAAATTGTTGTGAAAAAATACAACGTTTTTTTTAGTCAAGTAGACTGTTTTAGAAACGATTTTGATTATTTTGCTTATTGTGTTTAGTTATTCTCGAGTTTTATAGAGACATTTGAAATTTAATGACTTTTTAATCATTTTAAAATACGACTGTTAGGGATCTTGTGATAACAATTTGAACACCG
This sequence comes from Colias eurytheme, assembly GCA_907164685.1. NCBI lineage: Eukaryota > Metazoa > Arthropoda > Insecta > Lepidoptera > Pieridae > Colias > Colias eurytheme. The sequence goes on from CAJQZN010020819.1 coordinate 1,115, forward strand.
GCAACATTTTAGCGTGTCACAAAAAAGTCACGGTCAAAAATATTATCTTGCTGCCTTCTCAGTGTACATTGTGATTATCTTAAATAAATCTATCTATAAATAGTTTTATCAGAAGTTGAGTAAATCAATGTTAGTCTAAGATTGGCTTATTGCCTGTTTATCTAACTACTACCTACTCCGCTTCGCGGTTTCACCCGCGTGGTTCTGCTTCTGTTGGTCTTAGCGTGATGATATATAGCTTAAAGCCATCTTCGATAAATGGGCTATCCAAAACTGAAATAATTTTTCAAATCGGACCAGTATTTTCCTGAGATTAGCTCGTTCAAACAAAAAAACTCTTCAGCTTTATAATATTAAGTATAGATTCACACAAAAATAAGAATTTACCAAAAAAGTAGTCACTTATAACTAATGTAATATTTAGCAGTGTACCCATTGAAGTACGTGTTTGAGTTTGAGTACATCTGCAGGTACATCAACCATGCAACAGTTCACGCACTCAATGTCCCGCCTTGGGGCAGGGTATGCGAATGGAATGCCCCACTTGCCCCACAATGGGGCACAGAACGGGGTGCCGAATGGTGTGGCCAATGGGTTCATAAATTTGGGGAATAATAAGGTATGAGTTATATTTAGTTGGTTTTTCTGTGTGAGATTTTTGGTCAAATAAAAGTAGTCTGACTTACTCTTCTGTCCAAGATTAGATTTTTGGCAAATCAACGTAGCCTAAATAAATTACTCTAATGCAATTTAAAAGCAGTAGAAGTATCGGTTAAGGAGCATGTCCGGATACTGACGGACAAACAACCTATATCTACGATTTCCTAACTATTTTAAAATAATTTATCTATTTACTAATATTTTTCTCCACACAGGTAAAACCAATGGTGTCCACAATGTCCCGAATCCCGACCGTCTCTCAGATGACGCATGATGACGTGCGTCGTCTGTATGAGCAGAGTAATGGAGAGATATCTATGAATACACATATTTAGTGCGGGTAGTTGGATTGTAGAGCTAATGAGGTATAGAGCGAGCGAAAAAAGGTCTATATGAGTATAGTCTATGAGAGAGTCTATGTCAGAGAAAGTGTCTATGAACACGCATATTTAGTGCGGGTAGTTGCAGGGGTTGTAGAGCTAATGAGGTATAGAGCGAGCGAAATTATGGTCTATATGAGTATAATCTATGAGAGAGTCTATGTCAGAGAAAGTGTCTATGAACACGCATTTATGCAATGCGGTATATTATAGAGCTAAGAAGTATAGAGCGAGCGGAAAAATAGAACAAGTTGAAAGAAATAAATAACTTACTACTGACTTACAGTGGATAGTTGAAAAAGACAGCTACAAAAAGACAACAGATAAATGGAGTGTTGCATATTGTAGAACAAAAATCGTTCGAGCGAATAATCGTGAAAGTTGACGTGCGTTATCTATACGGGTACGGGAAAATCTATGAACATTGCACAATATAGAGCTAAGAGGATATAGAGCGAGCAAAAAATTAATGTACTGTAAAGTTTCTAAAAAAATTACGTATAAACTATAAACACTAAAGTGAATTAACTGTAGGTTATATTTAGTATATTTATCTCTTTCTTTTATTTTGTGTTACATGAGATGGTAATATTTATAGTGCTTATTTATTTAAGTTGGATTTTAAAGGTACTTAACAGGTAAAACCGTTTGAGAAAATTTTGTATTAATTTCGAAGTCATTATTTCTTAATTATTTGCAGTGAATTGACACCAAGTGTAAAATAACTATAAAATTCCTAAGTCTAAATATAAACGTCCGAAGTTGCAGGTTCTAAGCCTTTTTCATGATAGTATTAAGTAAGTTATATAATAAAAACGTGTTATATTTCAAATGTAGGTTTTATATATATTAACAGTGTACAATAAAAGTGGATAGCAAAATTATCGAATATAATCAAAGAAATAGAATCTATAATAGTAGTTATCTATAAATTATCAACTATTTGTCTGTACATTATATTCAAAACGTCTTTCATTGCAGTAAATTCTGAATTTCATATGACTAATTCCGATAATAAACGTTGAAATATTATAATTGACCCGTTTACATTTTCAATTTAGGGCTAGCACGCAAGAGCAACATTTGTCTCCGCAACTATTTTGTCTCTCCCATCAACTCTATGGGCTAGTAAGAAAGTGCGCGCACGTAGCGACGCAACTCCCCATAGAGTTGATGGGAGAGACAAAATAGTTGCGGAGACAAAAGTTGCCCTTGCGCGCTAGCTCAAAATAATCGAAAAGTTTCTGTTCGTAAAGAAGTCTACCACATTAAATTTACTGTTTTAGGCCCTTTCATAATAACCTTAAATTATACAGTATATGTACCTAATTTAATAATAGAATATATAATTATTATGGCAAATGACATTAGATATTATGTGCCGAATAAATAAGTTCTTAGAATTTATGTCTAATAAATATATTAATATTATAAGTTGGACCAAAGAATTCACGAATCACAATGTAGGTATTAAATAATTTTTTAAAATTTTAATATGTAGATTTGTCACAAATATTTAATTAATTTTAAATATGGCAATAGTATAATAATATTTATTAGGCTTGGTGCATTATGAAAAAAGTGTTTTATCCTACTAGTCTTATAAATGTGAAAGTTTATGAGATACATCCTCTTTTAAAAAAAAACCCATATAGTTCACGTTCCCGTGGGATTTCCGGGATAAAATCTATCTTATATTAGGTATGTTAATCCAAGTTATCCTTTATATGTGTATTGTGTGCTATATTTCATTGTAATCGGTTCAGTAGTACTTATATGCGTGAAAGAATAACAAACATCCATCCTCACAAACTTTCGCATTTATAATATTAGTAGGATAATAATCACAGTCGTTATATCATATTATGTCGTTAAATGTACCTACTTATAGAAATTCAACGAGAAACAAAACGGATGTGTTAGAATAAATACTGGAAAAATTGTCCAATCGGTTTCCCCATTATACTGACTGCATAATATGATGTTACTTAATATATTTTTTTTGTGAAACATCTATACCGTACATATATCCGAATTCTGGCGTGGCGACGCATGCCGTGACGACGCGTCTTACAAATTTAAAACATAAAAACCTCTGTTCCTATAGTTTATCGTTTGAAAGAGGTCAAAATAACTGCAAATATAAGAAAAATTTATGAATTTAGAGTCTAGTAACTCTACATTAACCTACTTCAGTATGCACCAAGCCTTATAATTAACATAAGTGCCTTAGCACTAGTTAAATTAGTTATTTATAAGTAAAAAACACATATTAGGTAAGTATATAGAATGCACTTTTTTACTAATACTATGTAAGGTTTTGAAAAGTGAAGTAAATAAATTAAACGATCTGTATTCAGTAAATAAATATTAAATTTTATTACACAAAGAAAAAAATGACTATAAATTCTCTATATTAGTGGTCTATGGTACGATAAAAAAGGCTATTTGTTGTCTATGCTTCAATCTTGAAAAAAAAATTATCTGCCACAAAGATATATAATATAAAAAGAAAAGTTGCCTTATAAGCTGTAAATATTATTCTTATTCACATAAATTTAAGAAACTATATTTTAATAAAATAACAAATTAGTAATACACGTAGTATCACTACAGGGGCCAAGTTAGATTTAGATGTAATAATTAATTTTTTATCGAACACACAAACGTAAAGCACTATTTTTATACAAAGTTAATAAATAATATTAAAAATAAATATAACCCAACTATCTACTATCTAATATATAAGCATTTTTTTATAGATTCTGATTTACGACCTTGTCTTATGCGATTTAAAAATATTATGTTGTAGTTTATTTTTAATTACCTAAGTAATGTTTACGTTGTTTTTAATTTTTATGATACATATTTTGTATTAGAATTTTTAAATAAAATAATACTGCAGTTAATATAACTCATAAGGTATGATACATATGTAGAAAAATAAGTACCTAGGTAATGTAAAAGTGATAAATAATAATTATTAATAATTTGTCATCTCATTATCAAATCTTAGGATATAGATAAGTACAATTAAACACAATTATTGTATGTTTGTAGACATTTTATTATTTCATATTTGTATACGAACAATAAATAAATGCGCACAAATTTTATATGAAATATTGTTTTATTTAAATTAACCTTACCTTTGTAAATTTTAACTTATGCAACTCGATCTATTAAACTCTCTTTCGATTCAAAAACAATGATTAAGAGAGAATCGAGTAGATATTTGCACAATCTTATCAACGACCTTCGCGGTACATTGATATGCAATTACCGAACGAACAACAAATGTCAGTTCGCGCCATTTTTTTCTGAAAGTTTCCCGCGCAAGGGTCGCTCTGGCTGTTTGGCACAGTTTTCATGGCCTTGACCGCCTGAAGATCCGCAGTTGCCCTACGAAGCTCGTGCAGTTCGGGTGTGGAGTGTTCTATTTAAAAATTAGAACATCGTGATAAATATTTAATATGGTAAGTGGTTGATTATAGACTATTTTCGTCTTTATAATATAGATAACAACCAAGGATATACTGTTTTATTTATAAACCTGCGCATTGTGTTGGTGGACCGAATTGAAGAAATTTAAGATAACGTTACGTCACGTAATGATAATAATAGTATGGATAAATACTTTCTAATGTTCTTGTTAATGCATGTTGGCAGAGAATTATAATATTATCAATGATAATATTGACAAAAATATTGATTACACACTAATAATTACATATTATGACAAAGCTTTGTTTATTCGATTTCGAAAGGTTTTAAAATAGTGAGTATGTCTAATAAAAATTTAATCCAATCTCGAGCTTTGGACCCGGATTAAAAATAAAGATAAAATATTAAAAAAATGAAACAAATGTCGATCTACTCAATAAATTAAATTTATTTATGTCACTATTTGTTTCTTTAATAGTTTATTAATAAAGGTAACAACTCTACTAAAGTATTATTACAAAAAGCTGAAAAAAATCGATTATTATAAAGCACGCAGGTCATTTGAAAGGTCAAACGGCATTGATTCTACCTTGATTTTTCACAGTTTAAAGTAATTATCAGACATGAAAAATGAATAAAATGCTTTAACATTTTATTAATTAATAAAATCTAATATAATCTATAAATGTGTGTGTGTTTTTTTCTGTATAATCATCAATTTTATAAATCACAGATCGCATTCGCTACAAATACAAATAAAAAATAACTTAGTGGATTTCCATACATTTTCAAGAAGACTGACCTACGATATAATAAATGCATAAATTATTATTTTTTTACTCATTAATTATATATAGCCAATCACTTCAACAACAATCTTAGAATTATGAAATTCCTTCCCAAACTATAAGCAAACCCAGGGCACACTAAGATACTAGGTTACAAAAGCTTCGTTGGCGTAGCAAAGCCTACGCCGTTCAACCATTAGCCTTTTTATTCGTTCAAGTATAACATTCTCGTTAAAATATATTTTTTTACCATTGTAAATTCCCTTTGAAATTAAAATACCGAGCCATATTTTTAAACACAATTTTAGAAAATAAACTTGATTTTATCGGTCTTCATCTTGTCTTATTTTTTTTGTTATTTATAGTAACATCACTAAAACAAACGTATTTTTTTATAATTATTGTATATGATTACAGTATAATGATAAAAATTATGTATAATTGTATTAATTGTAAGTTCTCTAGTTTATTTTTTTAATAGAAAGCTCAATAAATGGTGTAGCAATGTCTACGCGAATCCGCATTTAAATGAATTCAAGTAATGCTTGTGCCATGGCCACAATAACCAACTCTGCGACCTTTCACATTTAAAATAAGTAAATTATTTTAATAAAGCTAGATTTGTTACATTCTAGTATAGGTAAATAAAAATAACAAATAATCATCTTCTTCTTATATATAAAAATGAATCGCAAAATGTGTTGGTAAGCGCATAACTCGAGAACGGCTGAACCGATTTCGATAATTCTTTTTTTATTATATTCCTTGAAGTACGAGGATGGTTCTTATGTAGAGATAACGTAAACATGTACCACGGGCGAAGCCGGGGCGGACCGCTAGTTTATTATAAATATGAGGCACGTTCTCAACTAAAATATTAAGTCAGCTCGGATAAAAATATGATAATATGTTGTAATTATGGCACTATATAACTTTAATTGTGGCACTTAATATCCACTTAAAAAATAAACATTATTTATGTTGCTTAATAATATTATGAGGCAATGGGGTATGGTCTGTACCCTCAAAGAAGGCCTGTGTCCATGCAGTGGGAACAAAAGATATGGGCTGATGATGATGACGTCATTATTACTACAGATTGAAACAATATAGGATAAGGAACAGTGACTTTGAGTGTTACTGCTTAGAAATGCGGTAGTTGGCAGAGAGACAATTCTATATTTATGTAAAAAAATGTTCCTGTAAATCTTTATAACGATGTCAGACATATTTTGAGAAGATTTTTTAATTTTGTTAATTAGATTCATGAATGTTTAATTAATTTTATTATATTTCGTGCTAGCTGTGCTCCGCGTTTCACCCGCATTGCTCCGCTCCTGTTGGTCTTAGCGTGATGATATTATATAGAGTTTTTCAAATCAGACTAGTCGTTCCTGAGATTAACGCGTTCAAACAAACAAACTCTTTAGCTTTATAATATGAGTATAGATTAGAAACGATTTCAATTGATTTCATTGAATTAATTATGTGTTAAATAATACCATTACGTAAATATGTAACTAAATAAAAGATAGATTTAGGTAGGTCATGTTTATTTTTTTATCGCACATGATTACTATTTGTTTGAACATAAATACACAAGTAATTATTTATATTATACACACTTAAAATGTTCACACCGTGATACGAATAACTCGAATATACATATTAGTAGGTATTTATTCTTAGCACATGGACATAAAAATAAATTTATTTACGCTACGACCAACTTCTCGACATAGGTACCTATAACTGTTAACCTTAACAGTGAACATAATTCATTCATTGCCAAACACTTCATTCAGAGATAAATATAAAAACATACAATGACGTATGAATCTACGTAACTTTCGGTCGTAAATTGTTATTTCTCCAAAATAATCCAGTAGTGTGTTACCCGCTGAAATCGTATCACAGCCAATTGGCAGCTGGTGTATAGTTCAAGATCTTTCTTCATAATATTAACGATATTTTGATGTAAAAATTAGTATTCTACAAACCATTTATTGAAGAAATCTCTCCAAAACACGCAGTTCCATTTTGAAAGAACATTACGTAATTTAAGAATAGCGATTGCCAATTGACTCTACATATTCTGACTGCTTTGGAGTTTTAATTGATCAAAAACTATGTCGCGCTTGTAAACATCGGTGTCGATTAATGAGGACAAAGCCTTGCTTTTTATTAGTTATTCCAATAAATGAGAAGCTCAATAAATTGTACGAATAACACCAGAATACACCGCTCTTGGCGTCGTTTATACCGCGCCAAGTATCACGCGTTTGTTTTACGCCAAAAATTATCCCAGCCTTGTAAGATTTGCAGTTAAATGAAAACCACCATCAAAGACGACAGTTTTGTGAATAGAGTGCTGTATTTCATTATATTAGTGACTACAACGTGTCTTGAATTGAAGTTAGATTGGAGAGCTAATTACAAGGTAATAAAGGTGTTTGTAGCTTTTGTGATGGAAAACAAATTGGTGTTTGTTGTTCAACAATAATATTATATGTAAATAAGTGTGCGTTATTTATTAAATTATTCGTCTTATTGGTGCAATGTAACAAATATGTATTAGGTACATATTATTACGTGCTAAGAATATAGGGTGAAAAAAAGGTGAATACAAATTGACGGAAGATGATCATGCATTTTCACCGGATATCCGGATAGAGAAGATTGCGTTGCGGTATTTAGGCGAAAAATATCATCATCAATACATATAATAAAATTCTAGAAAAGTGGTGTCTGTACAATGAAAATATGTAAAAAAGAATTAGCAGGGGTTATTACTAAATCGATCCCAAACCCAAAACTGTCGTTAAAAAATTTTTTGTCTGTTTGTCTGTTTGTCTGTTTGTCGGTTTGTCTGTTTGTCTGTATGTTTGAACACGCTAATCTCAGAAACGGCTTATCCGATTTAAATGCGGTTTTCACTAATATATTGTGGTAAGCTTCATTTAACATTTAGTGTTTATTTCATGTCAATCGGTTCATAAATAAAAAAGTTATGACCATTTAAGTAATCACAGCGAACATTTGCTAAGGCATTCTATACATGAATTACTTTATTACGTAAATTATACGCTAAAGTTATTCCTTGACATGTCCAGATGATCATATCGAAAGTCCCCAAGCGTGGGGGGGGGGTGGTTATGCTGAGGGGGTAGTAGGGGGGGTCAAAGGAACTTTATTTAGATTTTTGCTCATAAGTCTAAAACCTGCACGAATAGCATTATGGTTACTTCTCGGTAAATTTTCTATATAAAAGGTCTTTGAAATTATGTCGTAAGTATTATATTTTTAACCCCCGACGCAAAAAGAGGGGTGTTATGTCCGCTATGTGTGTCTGTCTGTGCCACCGTAGCTCGCTAACGGGTAATACGAATTAGATGCGTTTTTTTGTTACATTAGTTGTTTATTATATTATTTAGGGGTAAGTGGGAATGAAAAAAACGAATATTAGTTGTTAATGTAGGTTGTAGGTTATACCCAAGTGATATATCAAATTAAAATAGACGACATGTCAGAAACAATTAGTCAAATTTTATCAAAATCGGTTCATCCATTTATTTGATATAGGGGTAAAAGTGGGAATAAATAAATGAATTTTATCAAATATACTCAAGTGACGTATCTAATAAAAGACATGACGTGTAAAGTACAATAAGACATATTTTATCAAAATTGGTTCATCCATTTATTGGATAAAAGTGGCAATAAAAGTTGTCAAATATACCTAAGTGGCATATCAAATGAAAGGGCATGACCTGACGTGAGAAGTATAATGAGGCATAGGTATTTAATCAAAATCGGTTCATCCATTTATTATATAGTAGAGGGGTAAAAGTGGGAATGAAAAAAACGAATGTTGTCTGTTATACCCAAGTGATATATCAAATGAAAAAAGACGACCTGTCAGAAACAATTAAGTAGTCCAATGTTATCAAAATCGGTTCATCCATTTATTTGATATAGGGGTAAAAGTGGGAATAAATAAATAAATTTTATCAAATATACTCAAGTGACTTATCTAATGAAAGACATGACGTGTAAAGTACAATAAGACATATTTTATCAAAATTGGTTTCATCCATTTATTGGATATAGGTATAAAAATGGGAATAAAAGTTGTCAAATAATATACCCAAGTGGCATATCAAATGAAAGGGCATGACCTGACGTGAGAAGTATGATGAGGAAAATTCAATCAAAATCAGTTCATCCATTTATTGATTTATAGCGGTAAAAGTGGGAATGAGTTATCGAATGTGGTCAAATAATATAATCAAGCGGCATATCAAATGACGTGTGAATTACAATTAGTCATGTTTTATCAAAATTGGTTAATCTGTTTATTACACCTTGGGGTGATAGTGGGGATACTGTATAATCCAAATGGAGTACCAAACGAAAGGATATGACATGTACATAATATATAGGTATGATTAGACATGGTTTAGAATTTAGATCAAAATCGGTTCTGCCATTTACTAGGGGTGAAAGGGAAAAGTTGAAAGTCTGTGAAAGTATGGGAGCGGGAGAATAACCACATCCTGGAAATTTTGAACTCTTCTGTACCTAAGTTTTATAGCTCAGTTTAGTAATAAATTTTACTAACAGTTCTTTTGTGTTATTATTTATTTTATTTCTTAACTTTATAATAATGTGCAAGTACTTATAATTTAGTTGTATATGATAGTACGTGTTTCAAGACGTGTTTACTCAATAATTGTGTGTTAAGTAGTAACTACTATGCAGTCACTATTCCACGCGGACGAAGTCGCGGGCACAGCTAGTATTAAATAAAAATGTTGTGTTAATTAGGTATTTATTATTATAAGAAAAATTATGAAAGAACACATAATTTATAACACAATAAAATTAACACACGTGTCCAAAATATAACGGATTTCGTATTTTGAATTTATATAAGTGTAGCTAAACAGACTGAAAGAATATATTATGTATTATCACAAAGTTTGTCCATTTCTTAACAACTACCGTAACTATTTCTGAATAGCAACTGTCAATCATATTCGACTATTTTAAAACCAAAATATAATTAGATTTTTAACGCCAATCACACGTCTTTAACATCCATAAATTTAAAAAATATTTTAACAACAAAATTATCGAGACAGTGACAACGGGTAGCGGTCATTGTCGGATCAGAAATAGTCGGCCTTTTGAATTTGAAATGTTCAATGGTTGTGAACATGTTGTGAAGGTTATTTTACTCGTTATATGAAATAGAGTGATTTGAGTTATAAGTAATATTATTTTTCTTTTCTTTTTTGAGCAATCAATAGAGATTTTTTGAAGTGAATTTTCTTTAGGCGCGTTGAGAGTAAAATTTCATGGTCACTTCATGGCAATACCGTCACGTCATGAAGTAAGGCGACAATTTTGATAAATTGAATCTTGCTAAAGATGTTTCTATCACTTCTGACACGTGTGCTCGGCACACACTCTTTTTATAGGGACACTGAGTTAGGACTAGGTTGGCTCGATAAAGAATGGTTAATTTCCATAATTCACAAAGCTCATTAATGTCCTACAAATCGAATCTGCATGAATATGATAAAGATCCCCATTTTATAAAACCTAATGTATAACAGAAAAATAAATTAGTTAAGTAAGAGTGTAATTTATCAAATCAATTACAGCATCATCATACTTACAATTTTAGATTGAACAGTTATGAGTTAACAGAGACCACTTTTAAGTAAAAATACGATTAATTTAATAAATTAGAATTACCTACTGTATAATGGTTCTACAAAAACACAGAACTTGTCGTCTATTTACATAAACTATAGATAAAAATAAACAATAAACATCAACAATGACACTGTCAACATAACTTTGATATTATTTACAAGAGATTTGTTAAAATAAATTTACAATGGAAGATAACTGTTACCCATGCGACGAGCCCATTATCGAGAAGAAGCCAGCGTGCCCTTTGCAGTGCATGTCGCCTAAATGTAAAGCTTTTCAGGTATTATGTTTAAACTAGCTACGCGACCCGATTCCGCTCAAGTTCTGTGTATAACGGAATCTGGAATCAATTAATCTGGAATATTATAGCTACGGGCTACCTTATAAGGTGTATTCTTATATAATATAAAAATGAATCGCAAAATGTGTTGGTAAGCGCATAACTCGAGAACGGGTGGACCGATTTCGATAATTCTTTTTTTATTATATTCCTTGAAGTACGAGGATGGTTTTTATGTAGAGAAAACGTAAATATGTACCACGGGCGAAGCCGGGGCGGACTGCTAGTATAATGATAAAAATACGTGTGGCACTCGAGGACTGCCGCGGTTAAGCTATTGCATAGCATCGCATCGCTGTGCCGGTTGGAGTGGGGGGGGTGTTAGGTTTTTTCGTTACGGAATTTTTACATTCGGTCGCCGCGCTCAAAGCCCGCGATAGAAGCTATGCAATAGCTTAATAATTAATTAATAAATCTATAGAATAATTATACACGTTTAGAAAAAATATTACCTATTTATCTCTTTTTATGCCTTATATTATTAGTGTAGGTGTAGTAAATAACTTTAACTACTTCTTTCAATGAATCCATAGGCTCTACATTTTTTTGTGTTGTTTCCGAACATTTGTGTAGATATTAAAAACAAAATATAAGTTCTATAATGAAGAACGCTTTCATCGAAAACTTCTAAATGAAGACCGAGTATATTTATAACGAAATCAATGTCATGTTCATTAAACATTAAGATTGAGGCTCTACGATACTCCCTCGTGAATCAATATTTTATAGCGCTGGCTCGAGCAACCGACCTTATATTTAAAACTTCAGTATTAGATAGTTATATAGAACTGGACGAAAGAAGGGGAAAAGTTGTTAAAAATTACACATTTGGAAATTTGTCGTATCTTTGTTTAAGTTCTGAAAAAACAGGTAGGCGTAATTATTCTTAACCTACATAGATTTATAGTTAAAACATTGATTGTTTATTAAATCTACATTTTTAAGCAAATAAACCGCATTTTAAAGTTCAAATACATTTTCATCCGTGTAATGTTTGTTGTTAAAACTTTCTAAAGAAATTTTTCAGGACAATTTTCACACACGGCACGATCTGATCCCATACTAAGCTTTCGCTTGTGTTATGGAAACCAAATAGCTGATAAACATACATATTATATAATTTTAAATAAATACTTATATAGATAATTAACACCCAGATACAGAGTTGTGTTCATCACACAAACATTTGCCCGGGGTGGGAATCGAACCCACGACCTGTGGCTTGGAAGGCAGGGTCACTACCAAGCAGTTTTAGTTGAATCTGATTTATTGGCAAAGTGGCGTGTTGTCACGGAATTATAAACAATATTTATCTACCAGTGGAAATGAATGCTAAGTTCAGCACAGAGCTTTATGCTAATACCAACTTTTTGCACTCGAATGCTTCAAGCATTTCTCGGAAAGCAATGAAAGTTATATTAGGTATATAAATCAATTTGAATGTTATTTGTAGTATCTGCTGTTTTAATGGACAATAATATAGGTATATTAAGAAGAGCTGGAACGTCAACACATTTACACATTGCACATGTTAGGCCGGGAGATACTGACACAAAATTTCGGGTCATTTGTAACAGGATGGCGGGTAGTATATTATTATTAGTCTGTGATGGCGGTCTAGAGGGGTCTTAGTACGCAATGACAAAAAGAAAAATGACGTAAATGTCTGCACGATGATGATTACCTGTGCAAAAGTTAGCCTGGTACAAATGGTTGAATTGTTTTTTTTTTTAAATCAACGCATCGCGTCGGTATGGGGGGCTGTAAGTTACACCGGAAAAGTATGGCATTACACTACCGCCTACATCTTTTTTAAGGGCTATCGGTAAATTCTAAAGTTTTTGTGTTACAAATCGTTGGACTTTCGCTATTTATCCGACGAGTTCGACTAACGCCCACGCGACTAGTCCGCCGGTACCAGCGTTCTGACCATCATTTTTCTTTTAGTCATTGCGTAATAAGACCTCTGTAGAACCGCCATTCTGTTACAAATGACCCGAAATTTTGTGTCAGTATCTCCCGGCCTATGTATGTGTCATATTTTGCAATTGTTTATAAATACAGGGTGATGTAATTGGTGTAGTACGATGAAGAATTTTGTGATACAGTAAATGGAAGAATTATAGACTATTTTACAGTATTTAATAAAATCATTTAATTTTTTGTTCATTTTCATTAGAAATGTCAATTTTTCTCACCAAGGTGGAAATTTGGATGATAAGGATCTTGTTAGAAAAATATAAATTTTGACTAAAATCGGCATTTTTTTTTTTCAAAAATCAAAGTACTTATTAATAATCAGAGTTATCACATTATTAAAAAAAATAAGCCAAACTATACACAATTTTTACCTACTTGATGCAATCCTCAAAGATCATGGACATAGTGTATTGCGCCTTCCACCATACCATCCAGAACTCAACCCAATAGAGTTACTATGGGGCATAATTAAAGGGAAAGTAGCATCACAAAATGTGAACTTTAACTTGAAAACTGTGGAAGAATTATTTAGAAAGGAAGCAAATGCTATTAGTCTGGATATGTTTAGTGACGTTTGGAGAAAGACGCGAGAACATGAGGAGAAATATATTCAATTAGAACCAAAAGTAGATAATTACACTGACTCATTTATAATAACATTAAGAAATTCCGACGGCGAGTTCTTCGAGCGATGAAAGTTTCAGTGAAGTAGAAGATTACGATTATGATTAAATAGATTCTTCTTCTTCTCTATAGATACTGCTTTCTGAATTGGTGGTAAATGTTAAAACTGTTAAACTGTTATGACGATTCAAAAGTGCTTCTAGAAGAAGTCTAATTGTATAAATGTTTGAGTTTGAGTTTAAAACCAATAGTGTGAAAATTATACAATAAATATGTAACACATATTTGTTAGCGCGTATTGGTAGGTATTACGTACTTACTACAAATATAATATTTCTTAGATATCTTTACTCGACCAAAGTCAGGACAAGACTGCTCCGCAACTGCAGAAGACGTCCGTTATTTAAATCATTATCAAAACAACCATCCGTGTGTTGGGAGTGAGCGCACGTGTTATTTGTATTGTTTTTATGACCTGAAATTTAATTATTATTTGATAATTGAATAATTATTAATACTTTTATCCAATTGATTATTATTAGAATAAATAATTAACTTCATCAATTGATTTACTTTTAAATTATAATTTTACAGGTAAATTATGAGAGCTTTCATAATTATATTTGCATATATTTATCTACAACGCACCCATTTTACAATTCAAGTCTAAAATGAAACTAGAGTCGCATTTATTTTTGAACATACTGTAAGTGAAATTGCATAAGTGTGAGTACTGTGAACATGCCAGCTTTCCTTAATTGACCGATATTTGAAATAGGTAGGTAATTATTTTAAAGAGAGCTTATTCGAAATTATTTTATGTTACATGATATTACGTATGGTTTATTCAAGTTCGATTCACTGAAAACGTGCTATAAAATTTAATAACAATTGAAAACAAATAAAAATATCTAGTTATGATTATCTTAAGCAGTAAATTTGTCTTTAATATTTATTCTTTCTCATAAAATTACTTAGACACATATACCTAATATGCTATTGAAAATAATGTCTATTCGATCTTCAATTCGGTCTACACATCGCACAAATTCAAAATAATCGATACAGAACTTCAATTCACATCTCCAATTCGTAATCCTCACTATTCCAGGCTCCAATCGACACAAGCAAGACACCGATCGTGTGGGTGCTCGGGGGCCCCGGGTCCGGCAAGGGCACTCAATGCGAGAAGATCATCGCCAAGTATGGCTTCACCCACCTGTCCACCGGGGACCTGCTGCGAGCTGAGGTGAAGAGCGGCTCCGAGAGGGCCAAGTGCCTCACTACTATCATGGAGAGAGGTAAGAACTATGCAAGTATATGTTTAAAAACATAGGTTATACAAATTCAAAGGAGAAGGCACTGTCCTAATGCAAAAAAGATTCTTTTTTTTATATAAGAGGAGGCAACAGAGCAGACGCGTCACCTGATGGAAAGTGTACTGCGTCGCCCATACGCACCAGCAATGCCGGGGACATTGTCAGTGCGTTGCCGGCCTAAGGTAGGAGTAGGAGTACGCTCTTTTCTTGAAGGTCCCTAAGTCGTAACCGTTCGTAAGTTTTTGTTTATTACAGGATACCTAAAAATGTGTTTTTTTTATTCGATCTATTTTATTAATAATGAAACGATGAAATATGGCTCACTGATGTGATGTGTTTAATAAATGGCCCACAGTTATTAATGCCACTTTAATATTCATAAAAGCTAAGTAATTACTTCGATATCGATTGTTAGTTCAATTAACTATGTAGTCTTTCTTTGTTAAGCAAATAAGGTGGGTAAATTTTTGAAGTAGGTATCTGAAAACCATCCAGAATTTTCTTTGAACAACATGATATAAATGAGTCTGAGACGAGTCACATAAGCATATACACAATACAGAAAACATTTAACTTCCAATTTATTACTAAAGATAAATCAGCAGGTGACATACTATACCTACTCTATTTTATATATCTAGTATATTTACAATACTTCAATGTAACTTTCCAGGAGAATTAGTACCAAATGACATAGTGCTAGACCTCCTCCGCGAGGCTATGGTGGCTGCCTCTGGGGAAGCTAAGGGCTTCTTGATCGACGGCTACCCGAGGGAAAAGTCCCAGGGCATCGCCTTCGAGAAAGCTATTGCACCTGTTACTGTAAGTTTTAGTTTTAGTGCTTTTAGCAAAGCACAAATATGTTCCTTATTTTTAGTTTATAGAACGATTTATTTTTCAAAGGTACTAGCAAACCGGGCGAACTCCGTTTCGCCACCAGAAACACCTTTTCTTTGCTATAAACTTCACAGAGCCCGAGACCTTTCCAACGAATGCAAAACCGTGGAAATCGGTTCGTGTGTTCTGGAGTTATAGCGTCAGGAAGGAAAACCCGACTTATTTTTATATATGTAGTAGATTTACAAAATGTTGTATGAAAGTAGTTATTGCAAGTTACTTAAGATTAACTACTTGCCCCGGCTTCGTACGGGTTGACCGAAATAGAAAATAGTCTTAATAAATTGTTTTTACCGAGTAGGTATTAAGGTCGGTAGAATAATAAATGATTTGTAAAATCGATAAAGTAGTTTTTCAGTTTATTGAAGTGAAACTACACGAATTCCCTTCATAATATAATATAAGAAGTAACAACCCTTATGACCTGTGAACCACAATAAATGAATTTGAAAAAAAAATTAAATTCACTTCAGCGCGTTGTGTGTAAAATTTCAAGGTCGCGTCGTATCAATACCGTCACGTCATGGAGTAAGGCGACGATTTAGATATTTAAATCTTGCCAAAGAAGTTTCACTTCAGACACGTCATGTGCTCGGCACATGCTCTTTTTTTGCACTGTAATTATATTTAAGTTATTGTTGTAAATGTATCTTTTGTTCAGTTTTATGGTTATTTATTCATTCAATTAGGTAAATCATTAAGGGCCGATTTTTCAATGCTTAGATAAAACTTATTCGTCGAATAATGTATAAAACTACCATTTTAAAAACGTATTCTAATTGCCCGTATTTGACAGTTTACGTGACATTTTAATAATATCGTGAAATACTTTATTGGATGGGTAAGTTTTAACCAGGGATTGAAAAATTGGCCCTTATTCGATTTAATATATTCCAGGTGATAATCTACTTCGAAGCGTCCTCCGAGACGCTAACACAGCGGCTACTCGGTCGCGCGGCGAGCTCGGGGCGCGCGGACGACAACGCGGAGACCATCAAGCTGCGGCTTAAAACCTTCCTCGATAATAATGATATGGTGCTCGCGCAGTACCCGGATAAATTGAAGAGGGTGAGTATTTTTTAATTATACTTGATAGGTACGTTGTTTTAGTGTCTTTATTGTAATATTTCATAGGTACGTCACACTGCAGCTATTGTCCTGAGGTGTATGTGGTGTCCACACTGTGGTGGGGTCACATCAATGTGCTTAGATTCTTATGTCACTGAGTGGACGTGTTTGTTTTTAGTTTTAGTTTGTTGTCGTTCGTTGAAGTTTTTTAAATTTTAATAAATTACTAATTTACTAGTTAAACATACTAGACTATCCATAAACAGAATGAAAATCTGTACAGAAGTTTTTATGTTTATCACAAACAGATACTTTTGTTTTGTTTATTGATTTTATGATATGTAATAATTAACGATTGAAACACCTGACTCTCATGATTTGTTTCTGCCATGTTGTTTCATAAAATAAGTAATTATGATACCAATTATGATTCCATCACGTTACCCTACAATCTGCTCTACCATCCATACTTGTATTGTGTTATTTTTGTAACACGAAAGCACTGTCGTACATTAATTGTAAAACATATAATGGACAAATAAATTTATTTCATTTCATTTCATTTTTCATTTCATTTCATTTCATTTCATTTCATTACTTAATAGTGATTTTTTCCTTAAAATTACACACGTATGTCCATTAATTTTAAATTTATTGTTACAGATAAACGCTGAAGACACCGTGGACAACATCTTCAGCCAAGTGCAGCAGATCCTGGACCCGCTCGTCGCGAACTAACTCAACTGCTCTAGTCTTGTACATATTATCATTTAATTTAAATTAACGGCCTCTGCTAATAAAGTATATTTATTATTATTGACTTTTATTTATAATCACTTATGGATAATTGATTGGGTTTTATCAAATAAGGAGATCTCTATAAAATCTTAAAGCTCGTTTCGTATCCAAATCTGAACAATAAAAAATAAACTAGTTAAATATGTAAGAACTTTATTGCAAAGAAATGCTTAAATTTATTATTTTCGCTTATTTCTAATAATAATTAAAATAAAATATCTTCTTTCGTTCCTAGACTAATTATTATACCTTTGATTATATAAATAATCAAATACATAACAATATTATGTAACTTAACATTTTTGCCTATAAATCTAGCATTATTTTGTTTTTTCAAAAAGTTTCATAAATATTTAGTTAATTGATCGACAAGTTAAAAACTATTGTTCTCATAATGTTTTAAATATATACCTACGTCTATTTTTAGCTACTAAGATTTTAATTTTACTGAGATTTTTGATGATCCATAATTTATAGAAGTAAAATTCTAATAAATAGAATAGTTAAATTCTCCTAATGCTAGTTGTCCTAACTGTTCTTTGATTATTAATATTTTGAGAGTCAAACAATAATGAAAAAGTTATGGCAGAATCATTTCTTCCTGTTCTATCTCCCTCTGACGAACGGCGACAGCAGTCTCCACGAGCAGGTACAAACACTTAAATTTCTCCTCTCTTTCGTAAGGCACCACCTGAAGACACGGTTCCGTTAAAAACTACACATACAAACAAAATCTCATCAAAAAGGAACCATCGTATCAGGTGATGCCGGCGTTAAAACTGATCGAAAATAAAAGAGTATCTTTTATAAAACGTTTATTCATAACATCAAACAAAATATTATCACTCGAATCAAACCAAAACATTTTCTTATTTGACGCTAAAACTACAATGTCTGTACAACGATATTGTATCGAATTTATATTGTTTTAACACCGACGTCGCCTGCACATAATTCCCGAAAGATATAATTTAAAATCTTAAATTAAAACTTTAAATTCCAATCTAAACAAAACAACACATAATTTATATGATACTGATAACAAAATCATACACGCTACTTCTTAGGTATCCTAAATAATTAACTAAAATCACAATCATGCTCTAAAATTGTCTGAATAAAATCTCTGCCCACACGTGTGTAATGCCCGGTTTACACGAGCATGACACGAGCTAAGTAACTAAGAGCTTAGTGCTTGTCACTTAAACTAACCCGTGTAAACCGGGCATTAGGCAGAGTTTTGTAATGCGATACAATAAACTTTAAACTTTACAGCCACGAAATAAGACGTTAATTTCAATGAATGTGTTATAATTCGTCGCGCGAAGTTTTTGACGATCTCGAGATTGTGAGTCTAGCTATTTATAGTACCTCAGCTAAATCTCAAATAATCCAGCTTGTTTATAACTAATTTTCATAATATCCACCATGTTTCAACAATTGGGATGTAACTATTTTAACTATATGACAAACAGTTTCATCCCCAGTTTCCTAAGGGTCAAATAGTGCATGGCATCCCCAAATCTTCACAAGTCCTAACACCATATTAAAAGCTAAATTTTCAATCAGCAAATCTAAGTATAACACCTATTACAAGTAATTATCCCCCTCAAATATTTCCAGACCCACGAGACCATCACGTCCTAGTAGGCCACCTATTACAAGCTACATCTCCAATATTTCTATCCTCAAAT
Source organism: Colias eurytheme (assembly GCA_907164685.1). NCBI lineage: Eukaryota > Metazoa > Arthropoda > Insecta > Lepidoptera > Pieridae > Colias > Colias eurytheme. Next base: position 20,831 of record CAJQZN010020819.1, read on the forward strand.
CTTCTCCATATCCACAAGACCACAATAAATGAATTTTAATTTGACAAGACCATCACGTCTAAGTCGTCTAAGTCGACCGCCTCCTTAGTACAGTTGTTGACGCGTGAGCGTAGAACCGAGGGGTCCTGGGTTCGATTCCCGGTGGAGACGAAGAAAAAAAATGTCTCGGTCTGGCAGGACACAGAAGGCTGATCACCTACTTGTCCCTAAAGGAAATGGATCAGTGAAACAGATGTATGCATAATGCATCTGCCCCTTACCCCACTAGGGGACACGGGACTTCACTTTATCACGTCTAAGTAGGCCGCCTATCACACAGTCAAATCCCCAAACATTTTTATCCCCAAATGTTCCCAACATTAGCACATTAAGTATGACACCACATGTCCGTAGTGGCCACTTCCAGCTCCACAGCGACGGGCGGCGGCGGTGTACTCACCTGTCTGCGCACCGGAGTGAGCTGCGTCCACACCGCGCTCTCACCGACATCTGGTGTCACCCCGTCCTCTGTACTCACCGCTACTACTGGCGTTCTGGAGGAGAGCATGGTGCTGAATTGAGATGGAAGAGAATAGCTAGTAGTGCTAAATAGGGGAATTGTTTGAGAGTGAAGGAGCTTGTTTCGTAATTCCTGTCGAATAATAAGTGTGCTCATAGCAAAGATTGTTGGATTATTGGATTTCTGCTAAATGGATAAGATAGCGTCTAAAGCTTTTTATTCTAATGTTGACAAATTTATGGGTATCTTAAAGAAATATTTTTATACACGACAATTTCTTCATTGTTAATCTGTACTTTATTAAGCTTTTATGTAAAAGAGTTAATGTTAATCAAAAAGTACTTATAAAGGGACCATTTTAGTGGGATTTTCTTATGAAAATATAAATTTCAATTACACAATAAATTGGGAGCCTTTTAATTTGTGAGATTTATAAAGGACAATTTTCTTATTCGAAACTGTTAAAATATGAACTATGCATATAAAATTTACTCAATGACAATTTTCTAATAGCTATATTGAAAAGTACCTACCCCCTAACAGCATGCAGATCCCGTTCTTCCGGTCCATAGCGTATGACGCTCTGCCACACGGACGGGTCGTACTTCACCTCCTCCTCGCTGATCGCGCTCGAGTAGCCCTCCTCAGCGTCCACCAGCTCGTCCCCATCGCGGTACACTAGGAGACCGTCCCCGTAGTCGTGAGGACGAGTGGGGTCAACTATATTCTATAGGAATGGGTGGAATGATTTGGTTCATTGATGTTCCGTAGGATTATGGAAAGATGTGGGATAGGGAAGGTTAGGTTTTGGAATACGATTGTTAGTTGACAGTAGATTTTAATGAGCAAGTTCTAGTAGTTCTATGATAGAACGGCCAACCGTTAGTTTGCATGATACGAGATCACCACCTTGCAAGGGGCCATTTGGATACAGTAATAAGCGGCTGAACAGCTTATTTTAACATTGCCATGGTTCCATTGAAATCCGTAAAAAGGCACCTAGTCGTAGTAGTTTATTTCAACGTTTAACGATGTTCTTTGTATTCTGACACTTCAATAAAAGCAGTAAGATTCAGCAATTTCGATAGAAACACTGTTCAATTTCTTTAGTTGAAATAAATATTGCTTCATTTCGTCAAAATGAATGTATGGAACATTCATTTTAATCTAGTCGCCTTTTGAAGCTGATAGAAACTGAACACTCGTATTACCAAAAGAGTTACACCACAGATTATGAAATAATTACTAGGAATACACATTTTTTTATTACCTACAGTTGCATGCAAGTGAAAACATGTATAATGTATATACGTACTCCATAGCGATAATCACACATACACTGCACTGAGAAAAATTTGCTTTAGCAAAGTACCAATTTAGCTCGGTTAAAAATTATTCTGCTGCATTCAATCAAGACATATTTAAAATGTGTATTAAAGCTTTGCTAGTATTATACAAGCAAGTATTGCTAAATATTCTTGGCTATTATTAAAAAAGTACTTATTTATTTCAAAATTACCGACTCGGGCAATATTACCTTTACCGAATTAGGTTCAAAATAGACAAGCTTACGTTATTATTTAATGATAAGTAAGTTATTTAATTTTAGACTTAACCATAGTTGGTTACTATTTACACAGAGTTCGGTTAAAAATAAATAAGCTCACTTTAACATTAAATGACAAGTAAATCATTTAAATTTAGACATTATATTATTTGGCTAAAATTAAATAACTTGCTATGATACATATAACCGTGTTTCTTACTTAAAAACAAACAAGCTACTTATCTATTGGTAGATAAGCACAGCTCGGCAATTAACAATGGAGCGAATACTATTTTTGACCGAGTAACTTGATAAAAATTAAACAAGGAATTGGCTGCGTAGCTCGCAAAGTCAGCCATTTCTATCAAATCATAGTCGAGTGACGAACGTGTCTGTTGAAGCGCCGCCTCAGCACCTACAAGGCAGATTCAAATTTACATTAAAAACAATAACTTTTCATCATCATTTTGATTCATCAAACTACATAATATAGAAGAGCAAGATGCAGAAGACAAACTATTATGGCTCAAAAACTCCTCTGAGCCATGGACAGCCGTAGAACTAAAGTGGCAAGAAACTACAGAGACGAGGCTAATTGCTGCAAAAGAGTTACCCATAGCTCCAATACCGCAATACAATGAATATGCGGCTCGTAAAAAACCCAAAGGATATCTTCTGGTGAGTTCAGTTTTTTTTTTAATTTTTGTCTGCTTTAGTTTAATTACTTTTGTATACTTACTTACGTTTTTTTTAATTGTTTACAGCTAGAAAAAGATTTTGAAAACCAAAGGACAATATACCGAAATCACTGAAAGCTTTCCCACAATGAAGCCAAAAATATTTGAATAATTAGTAAGTTACTTAATGAAGTAACCAAGAAGGAAGTAACTATTTACTTTATGAAGTTGATATGTCAAGCAAGATATTGTCATATACCTATTACTTTAATATGTAAATTACATTAGATACGATATAGTTCCGATATAATATCTTCACATCAAACATGTCTATGATCTTAGATGTTGACAATTTTTTGGATAAAAATCATTTCCTGGAATCAGTTGCTGGAATACTTAAAATGGCCTTGGGTGAAGACACATTTCATTTTATCTAAAAAGTGTTTTGGGTGTGGTTTTTTCACATTTTGTAACGAGGTTCAACCAGAACATTTTATAATAGAAAACAAACAATATGTAAAGAGCTTATTGTACCTACTTTAATTTTTTTTGGTGCAAAAAATGTTTAAGTTTTAGCATTTATGATCTTTTTCCCGACGACGAATGTGAATTATGATTCAATGAGATTATATTAAAATGTTTAAAAAAATGACGGTTTTACTTGTTGGGTTGTAATAAAATTATTACTTAGGTCAAAAAGATTACTTATTCTATAGTTTTTGCCTAAACTTTTGACTTATTGTGAAAATTAAAACACAGAACACCAGTATCGTTTCTTGACATTGTAAATTGTGTACTATTATTAAAAGTAGTATTTAAGTGTAAGTAGTAGATATATGTTACTTGAAATGATTGTATCGTGTACTGAATAAAGCTAATTTCATTAATGTGGATGATTTTATTTCAGTTTCTTCTAAGTTTTTGGTGTGTCGGCAAAACGAGTGTTGTTTTCCTACATGAACGTTTCATTGGCGCTTTTTTTCCGACATGCCAAAATTTTGCCCTCTGCACTAATAATGGTACAAATGACAACATATCGAACTAGGTAAATATTTTCAGTATGAGCTGACCTCACATTGTATACAGGGTGTAACAGAAAGGGGTACACATCTAAGCAGGGCGTGATGTACTGATGAATCTGAACAACTTTTCCCAAAGAACATAAGGTCAAAAGATGAAAATAATGGAGAGGTTTAATTTTTTTTTCATCTTTCGACCCATTTTCCTTGGGAAAAGTTGTTCAGTTTAATCAGTACTACTCGACCAAGCCAACTAGACCCTTTTCAACTGTGACGTCACCCGCCCATGTCTCGGGTACAGATAGCAAAAAAAAAATATTAATAATATCACTGTTCGCTCCCCGCTATGAATAGTCTTATTTTTCCCCATTTCGAGGGCTGTCTATGAATAACAACACAGTAAAAACTTAAACAAATAACAACGAAAAACTTAACAGTCAACAACAAGCTTTAACGATTAATAATAAAAAGTACAGAAATAACTAGCGATGCGAAACGTACGAATGCGTCGATGCTGCGAACCGTACTAAGGCGAACGCGGTACCTGAGGCGGTAAGCGGGCGGGGAGGCCGCATTCCACCCGAGCGTCTAGTTGGCTTGGTCGAGTAGTACATCACGCCCTGTTCGTATGTGTATATCCCCTTTCTGTTACATCTTGTATAGGTTTTACGAACATTTACAGGTCAGCTTATACTGAAAATATATAGCTTAATATGTGTCGTTTGAATTAGTACTTGCAACAAAGTATTTTAGCTATGGTTACCTAATAAACCCGCCTAAGAATACAAAGTAACTTGGCTAAATATACCAATCTTAATTGACTAGAAAGAACAGAGTATATTTAGTTATAGTTACCCAATGAACACGATTGACAGTACCCAGTAACTTGGCTACGTATACAAATTTTTAATTGAGTAGAAGTAACAAAGTAGATTGGCT
>CAJQZN010020820.1:4978-16548 GCA_907164685.1 Colias eurytheme
CAACGCGCTGCAGGCGCCCAACGCCTGGCACGATCAGCTCGTGAGTGCCTTGTTCTGCAGCAGAAACAGCAGCAGGATCAGCAGCATTAATAGCATTAATAGGAGCATTAGCAACAGCAGCAGTGGTGGTAGTAGCAGTAGGAGCTTCAGTACCAGCAGGAGCAGCATTAGTAGCTGCAGCAGCAGCATTTTCAGTTAGAGCAGCAGCAGCAGCAACAACAAAAGCAACAGTAGAAGTTCCAAGTTGTTTTTTTATTTACTTCTGTTGCAGTAAATAAACTCCCTTATTTGTAAAGACAAGTGTGATTATAGATGGCAAATATGACTAAATATTTAAAATAAAATTCAAGCCATCAATATAATATTTGTGTTGCATTGTGAACAGATAAAAAATAATCAGTGTTTTCAAAAAACCATCTCAATAAAATAATATAACCAATCCCACCCCCAGGTGCGTCACCAAGTAGCCTACCTAGGTCTAGTAGAGAACGTGCGTGTGCGCCGTGCCGGGTTCGCTTCCCGGCAGAGGTACGATCGCTTCCTCAAGCGGTACAAGATGCTCTCCCAGTACACGTGGCCCAACTTCAGAGGGGCCAGTGATAAGGATGCTGTTATGGTGCTGTTGAGAGATCTGCAGATTACCGATGTGCAGTTTGGACATACTAAATTGTTTATTAGGTGAGTGGTGAAAGTGAAAAGGGTGTTATTATAACTGGTTGACGGATAATGCTGTTGGTAGAAAAAGATAAAATATTTTTAACTAGGGTAATAGGAATAAATGAATAGTTGAGTTGGACAATGTTGATTAAAAAAATGCTGAGAGCAATTTAACAATTAAAATTAATAAGTTCTAACTAGTATATTAATACTTTTTGACATAGACACGTTCTTGTAATTTTAAATGACTCAAGATAAAATATTATTTTTAAAAAGAAAGTTTGAAAATATTTGCTTTCTAGTACAATGAGTTTTTTTTTTCATTTATGTCGTTTTTAAAGCTCTTTTAGTCCATTAATTCTTGCCAAATTTTTACCACAAACATACCTCATAATTTTCTAGGAGCGCCAAAACGATCCACGGCCTTGAAACGGCTCGAGCAGAGTTAATACCATCTATTGTGGTGCTGCTGCAGAAGTTATGGCGGGGAGCTTTAGCGAGACAGCGGTACAGGAAGATGAAGGCCGCTCTCGTTATATATAATGCTTGGAAGTGAGTAGAATTATGTGTAATTTGTTCTATCTTGTATTTGATTTTACGCGAGTATTATACAGTTAAAAATTCAAGACTTTAACGGATTTTAAACGCGATTTATTCATTATATTATTAAGACGACATTTTACAGCGAGCGGGGCCATGTTTGTTTATAATATTATCTTTGACGTATGTTTGTAACAGACTTCTTTAAATTCGATCTTGACCCACTTCAAACGGACAGACAAATTTATGTACACGAGTGTATTGAAGCGTGTTTTTTAGTTGTTTAAAAATCTATGTATTATTTTCCTATTACTGACCATCTACTAGTACGTTTTGATTACACGGAAAATAGGTATTTGACCTCGATTTGAGGAAATAAAATATCAGACATGCTATTTTACTTCGTATGAGGAAAGACTTGTGTAAAAACGTGGCCAGAATATGCAGAAATCTTTCATATTATATTTTAACATTTACATTGCTGTAATAAGAAATTGCTTATAACTTATACTTTACGTCTTTTAAATCAAATATCCTGTTTTTATGTAATTTTGCAATAAATATCAATAATAATTATTAAATTAATAATAAATATCTATACAAAACTCCCCAGACGCTACCGCTTCCGTCGCTACATAGCCGAACTCCAAGTGGAATTGAACCGCAACCGCGGTGTCATGAAGCAGTGGCCCCCCTCCCCCCGGGGGGTCGCAGTGCCGCTGCTCCAAGCAGCCTACCGCCGCTGGAGAGCGTATCTGGTGCTGAAGCCGGTGCCCCGGGAGCAGTGGCAGCAGCTCAAACTGAAGATATGTGCGGCGAGTGCGCTGAAGGGGAGACGGGGGCAGTGGGGCGCGGGGAGACAGTGGCTGGGGGATTATCTGGCTAACCCCCAGTATAATGATAAGGCCGGTAAGTTGTAGTCGGGTTTATCAGTATAGAAATCCATTTATATGCTGTTGGAATAAGCTATAAGTAATTAAAAGGTCGTCAAAAATGTCCATCCGGCGTTGTATACAGTTTTCATTGAAATGAACACCTTATTTCGTAGTCGTAATGTTCAAAATGTATTGTATAGCTCCTTACAAAACTCTGCTTAATAGACATATAAGCAGAGTTTCGATAATAAATTTTTCAGCGTAATTATAAAGACAGTTATTGTACAAAAAAATTCCAAATCTATTTATAAAACTCTGCTTTATATTCGGATAGGCAGAGTTATGCTTCGAATGATTTATTTATATAATTTGTGATTATGATAATGGTCTAGTTACTTTTTTATCAGTTACTTATCACTACATAGTATAAAACAAAGGCGCTTTCTCTGTCCCTATTTCCCTATGTCCCTTTGTATGCTTAAATCTTTAAAACTACGCAACGGATGTTGATGCGTTTTTTTAATAGATAGAGTGATTCAAGAGGAAGGTTTAAGTATATAATTTATTAGGTTTTAGACAAAGCGGGCGAAGCCGCGGGCGGTAAGCTAGTTTTACTTAAAAATTTTATTATTATTATTCTAGCGCTCTACAAAACCTCCCTCACCGCCCTCCAACGCTCACAATCGCTCGGCAACGCAGTGTTCTCGTGCCGAGTGCACAAGTTCAACAGACACAACAAGCTCGCCGCCCGGTGTCTGCTCATCACGAATAATGCTATTTGTAAATTGGACGCGAATACGTTTAAATTGTTGAAAAAGCCTACGCCGATTGCTGAGGTGAGTGTAAAAAAAATATACACGTATATTTTTGAAATTATGAAACATAAAAGAATGAATGAACCAAGAATCTTCTTTTTATTTTATATATCTATTTAACAATAACAGCAGTGCAATAATCTTATTGCGATCCATTTAACGCTTCCTAAAAACGTCCAGTACGGCTGACTACTCTTGAAGGAATGGTCGCTCTATCCAACGGCTAGCCGCACTTAAATTGTTTTGCAAAAATTCGCATCGCAAGTTCGAATTAATCATCATATCGCATCGCAGTTTTGTGTGGAAGCCCTTAGCGGTGCTTTTCCACCAATAATCTGCACGGATGTGTAGCGAGGAATTTGTTTGAAATAACCAATCACATCGCTTCATTTAGATTAAAGTTTGATTCTTTAGCGTTTGAAGCGATACTATTGGTTATTTACAAACACATTCCACCCTTGGGTTATCGCTTTGACGCGCGTTAAAAACGCGTTCTGTGTGACAAAGCCGTAACGCACGTGGTGTCCCCAGGTGGGAGCGGTGCGAGTGATGAGCAGCGACGCGCAGCTGGCGGTGGTGAGCGTGCCGTCCGCCAACAACGACCTGGTGGTGGGGCTGGTGGCCGCCGGGCCCGCCGCGCCGGACTTGCTCGGCGAGCTGCTCGGCGTGCTCGCGCACCGGTATACCAAGTGAGTGTACATGTACATACATACACATGCACATAAACGCACAAATACGGGACACGCCCACGCTCTTACTCATACGAACGCACACGCACACACCCGCACGCACGCATTCACACACGCACGCAGCTTAAGCACATACACACACACATACGCACGCATGTAATCATCACAATCACACTTCTATAACGCATATCGATTTACTTTAACACTACGATACGAAATTGTATTCTTTATTTACTATTTGAATTTTCAACCGATCATATATTACAAAATATTTAAGTCAGACACAAATAAAATACAAATAGATAAAAGTCGAGAATCATCCATATAATATAACGTATTAATGTAATTTTCTATCATTAATGTGTCTATTATACAACCACAATAAATAAATACTCCACTCCACAGGTTAACCGGACGCGATCTTATAGTAGAAGTGGAAAGCGGTGCGACAACCCGCTGCACTTTAGGCGGGAAACATCGAGCGTTACAACTCCCAGCGCCATCCCCAACGCACTCAGCCAATCCCAGCGCGCCCTTCACGCATGCGCACAATGTGATCACATACCACCCGGCGTCTGCAAGGGCTTAGAAATGTTTTATAGACAGATATAAGTAAAAATAATTACAAAAAAAAATTGGTTGCCTGTAAAGTCGGTATACGGGCGAAAGTTTTACGTGACAACGACTTTTATGTCTGTCTCTGTCGCTCTTAAGCGGGCTAACCATGCCCGAGTGGAGTGGAGTGCCGTGCCTCTCACTCGCTCTCATTGTGAGCGCATAAGGCCGCCTTTACACCTGTAAGTTTTACTTACGTAAGTCACTTACGTAAGCTACTTACGATAAATTTTCAAGTGTAAACACTCGTTGTAAGTAACTTACTGTAATTTTTTACAACTTTCGTAAATTTAAAAATTACAAGTCTAAACGTGTTCGAGTTTGCTTACGGAAGCGACTCGCAGCTTATTGAATTATTTTGATAAGTTGAGAACTCACCAAAACAATGTCCTCTAAACAAAATTTTATTTACAATATTTTTTGTATCTTTTTTTTTAATTTTTGGAGCAACCTTTTCCAAAAGAAATTCAAAACTTGTAGTATTCATTCTTATAAAATTGAAAAATCCGTGTTGGTCTTACATTGTCAACTCCTTCAAAAGATTTTCAAACGCACCTTGTGCCATTCTTTTTTCTAACCAAGGTTTTACCCAGCATTTTCTTTCAGTATTATTTTTCCGTCGCTTTTTATTGGACAAAATTATATATGCAGCAGCCGCTTGAACGTGGCGTCTTCGAGGCATTTTTTTACTGATTTAATGTAAACGGGCGTGTAATAATTTATGTAAGTTTAAACTCACAAAAATTACGTAAGCATTATTTACTGTAAGTTTATTTTAAGTGTAAATGCAACCGTAAGTCAGTTACATAATTTTTACGAAAGTAACTTACAGGTGTAAAGGCGGCCTAACGTGAGCGGAGCGTAACGCAGTTTCTTGAAGTGTCACTCGGCAAACCAATTTATAAGACGTTGTCACGTCAAAACCCGACTTATTTATATAAATGTTACAGTCTAACCCCGAAACACAAACTCTTCGCGGAAGGACTGGTTTATCTTAGATTTGGGAAAAGCCATCGGGCAATCTTTGAAATATATTAAAGTGAAACTTTTATTACATCGTCTCAAACTTTTTGGCCTGTGTAGCGCATGTCGCGTGACGGTCGGCTGCCGAGTAGGTATAAAGCAGTGTTCGGAACTGTTCGAACAGTTTCACTTTTACCGTGGTTTCATAAAACCACACAACATTTTTTGAATTTTACCCTTTGACTAAAGTCAGCAGTATCGGGCGTAGGCGAATGCAGCATATGCAGCGAAATATTACATTTATTTGGGCTTTGACAAAGTCATTATGCCAGACCTGAAGTTTTACCAACCCAACCTAGGAGTGCCCGAGCTTCGGGGTTTGACTATAACATAAATAAAAACCAGACTTATTTATATAGCCAATGTTGCTACCACTATTCTGATGACAACGACACTTAAGTCAAAATGCGTTCATCAGTTTGAACTGTGATGCGTGTCAAAGAAATATACATACATACTCGAAAAATAAACTTAACATAAACAACGAGAGCATGACGTCATTGTTACATATTGTAAATTAGTTCTGTTTACGTTTTTCAAATTCCAATCAAATGTTGTTGAAGATAATGCGAATACTTTGATGATAGTGTTCGTGCTCCCCTCTGATGTCGGATAAAAAATAGTGGGACAAATTTTATCACCCGACCTTATATAATCCTAGATGTTCATGATTTAAAAGTATGAAACTTATTGTAGTAAAAATAATTTCCGTTGTCCTTCAGACTTTGTTAGTTAAAACAGAGAATCCAATTTAGGATCCTTAGATCATATACGCTTTGCCTGTATACGTGCAAATGTCCCAGGCACAGATTACAGCTAGATAGAAATTAGTGCCTTTATTTATATACTATTTTATGTAAGATAATGTGCATTTGATAGTTTTTTGACCTTGAAATTTAAACTAGTGCCTAAATTTATTGCGTTGTTCAAAATGTGAACTAAAAATTACAATTGTCTTTCATTATTTATGTTCATAAAATGAGAGATTATCCCCTTTGTAAATATTCCTTCATAAAAGTGACGTAATATTATGTCTAATGTAGGTCTAGGAAAATGAAAAAAAAAACTGGTTTCAAATGTATCTTAATCTGTTGCCTGTATTTTAGATATAGATGGAATAAATAAATACTAAAATAATAATAATTAAAAGTTTTCATAATAAATTTTTAAAGTTAAGATTATGTACTGTGGATTCTATTTAAAAATGTATTGTTCAATTTAACTTTTTTTATAATAGAGCTCGTTTTTATTAGCAAGGAAAATTTTTGAGTTTTTTAAAGACGAGGAAAAATTTGCAATCCACGTTCAAGGTGACTTATAAATGAATTTTTAAAGTACTTAAGATGCTACTTATATTATTACTAGCTTTCCGCCTGCGGCTTCGCCCGCGTTTTCAAAAAAAAAACCCGCATAGTTCCCGTTCCCGTGGGATTTCCGGGATAAAACCTAGCCTATGTCACTCAGAAATGATGTAGCTTTCCAACAGTGAAAGAATTTTTCAAATCTGCCAAGTAGTTTCGGAGCCTATTCAATTCATACAAACAAACAAACAAACAAAAAATCAAACCTTTCCTCTTTATAATATTTGTATAGATGTATAGATTACAGAGATGTAATCATGATACAATTAATGAAACAATAAAAAGCAATATTTTCCATCGTTGAATGTGAAGGTTTTTAATAAAAAAAACTTAGTATTAAATGTGCCTTCAACTTTTACAGTATGTTATGTTACTATTGAATTATACCGGACTGGTAATATTGTATTGTACGAAATACAATGTTTTTTAGGTTTCTTAAAAAAGATTGAGGAACAATGTAAGAATGTTATTTTATTTATACACAAATTCATATGATAAACATTATATTAGATAAAAGTAATGTTTCTGTATAAATATATTGCAATTCGACATGAAATAAATAATAATATTAATAGTATGTACTTTGTTCTCAAACCGATTGAATGATTTTTTACATTTTATTTGATGGAGTTGCACGAAACCGCCATTCAAAAACGTAAATTTAGTAATGATTTAACAAAACTATATTTAACATAATAACAAACCATATCATAAAATAATAAAAAGTATTTTTAGAAGTGTTATTAGTTGTAAGTATGTAGTAATTTATTTTTAACCGAAGCTAGTTAAGTAATGTTAACTATATTTTGTTATATTTTAGTTACGTAATGGATTCAACGTGATATTTTTGTAATTTGTTATTTTAATTGTATATTTCAGTCATAATGTATTGTATAAAATAAGCGATTTACACATACAATGGAGTTTAGCTTTATCGAAAGTTGAAACTTTTGGGTTTATAGATATAATTCGTCGTAATAATAATTTCATCACATTATTTATGGAAACAGCTTATTTTACTTTTATTTTTTGATGAATTTAAGATTTATAATTTAAATGGAATTTTACGTTTTCATCAAAATGGCGGGAAGTTTCAATGTCAAGTGTTCCCGCCAAATATTATTGGATGTAATTTATTTATTGTTTATATTATGTTGTGATACGAACGTGCCTTAAACGGTGCCATCAGGTTGTAATTTATGTAATAAATGTAAATCGACTTTTTCTGTGTGTTTTCTTTTCCCTATTCTTACCTATAAATATATTTTATATAGATAATGTTGCTTTAAACAGCGCCATCTAGTTTACAAGATTAAATTATGAAAAAAGTAATTAAATCGGTCCAGTATTGGAGGAAGAAACAGGGGACTACGGAACGTCGAATTTGCGTAACTTTTCTAGGTATTTTCGGCCCGAGCTACAGTTGTCCCTGTCGCGCTCTACGGGGGAGGCTTGAGGCATAGCACGATTGCAATAGATAATAGGAAAACCTAATTTTGAATTTTCTCACTCGTTTTGTTGGCTCTTAATCAATGCTGTAATGATATTATCTAGATTACATAAATATAAAATATCTACTACATATAACTTATGTAATTACTTTTTTGATTAATTATTAAAAATCAAAGAATACATACATTAGGTAGGTTTAACATTTAACTTGAACTTAATGTTTCTATACCTACATAATTTTGAATTCTTTAGTTCAGAATTAAAAATCTATTCTGTGCATCTTTGATTTTTATTTTTATACTTACCTATATACAAAAATTTTCCCTACCTAAGAAAAAATCACACTAGCAAATTATGAGTGCAATATTTACGTGATCAACAAAATCTAATTAGAAACCACAAGTGAGACTCATTCGTCGGGTATTTAATTTTCCCCTGAGCTGCTGATTATAAGATATATCACGACAAGGCGACAGCAGACAGTGAATCGGCCGAAATATCGACAGTTATGTAATTACACACAGCCCTTGGGATATAGGTACACTGAATTATTCGTATTTTGACTATTTTCCATTGCTCATTAAATCCGTAACTAATATAAATAATAGGTACATCTTCTTCTTATATATAAAAATGGATCGCAAAATGTGTTGGTAAGCGCATAACTCGAGAACGGCTGAACCGATTTCGATAATTCTTTTTTTATTATATTCCTTGAAGTACGAGGATGGTTTTTACGTAGAGAAAACGTAAATATGTACCACGGGTGAAGCCGGGGCGGACTGCTAGTTATTTATAATATTAATTATTATGCGCTAAATAAACTTGAATAATATTCTTGTGTATGAAATCTATAGCACTTTCTAGCCTAGTTTCAAACTAGATTTATGTATACCTATCTAACTAAATCATTTAAAACCAAGACTGAAATATTAATAACAATATTTTTTTCGTTAGTTGATCCGCATAATTTAAATCACTCGCACTTCATTAAAAAAAAAGCTCGTCTGCGCAATCGAATTCTTCTGGTCTCTATGTTATGGGCGTAAAGACACCCCACAAAAAGATGCTGTTTCGATTCTCACCTCGTGATTGATTTTTTTCTATACATAAAAATATGTTTTGCTCATATTATATTAACAACTTACTCTGTGGATAAAAGTACCTAAGTTTTCAATTAACAGTATATGTATTGTATACTTAATAAAGCAATACATATTTTAAAACTTAATCTAGATAACAGATGGATTCACATAATAATTATAATGATTGTACTTAACTAATGTAGGTACACGAGTGAGTTAATTTCTCACAATTGTTAGTCTTTCCTTCTGTCCTTGTAATAATTTATGTAAATGTATTACGTATAATATATAATTAGATATTTCATATTATATAACGGCTATAATGAGATGGGAAACAGTAAAAAATGATAGTTAATCCTTCTCCATTTATTTATTCAACTAGACTTCATTTAGAACTAGAAGGGCTTTTGAATCTGCTATTTTAAAATCATAAGATTTTACATTTTAAATAATAATCATGTCAGAGCTTAGAGTAGGTATGTTAGTGTCAGAGATTACTAATATTAATAATCCGAATAACAAAAGCTATAGAAATAGGTACCTACTTGACTTTGCCCGCGAATTCGTGCGCGAGTGAATCCGGCGGCACAGCTTGTATAGTATAATAATGGAATACTCCGAGTGAACTTCATAATAATATAAGACGCTACCTAACAGTTCAATGATCTAGATGTTTACTACATCTACAATAATTTTCCTGAATTTTCCAAACAATTAAGGCCTTCCCGAGACGCAATAATGTCGCAACTCAATAAATTTAATACATAAGGACAGTTTTGTGGCTGCAATAAAATTTTCTAATTACAAGTGACAAAGCGACTAATTAAGACGTATTGTGGATCAAATGAATCAACCCTTTTAAACGATTTTGTGTTTACCTCCTGTGCGTGTGATATCGACTTTATATTCCTCGATCGACGTTTGAAACCTCGAAGCTTGCTGGATGGTATTTTTATGAAAAAAATTGATAAACTGGAAAAAGATCACGTATATCAAAATTGTAAAGTACATAATTAGTCTAGGCTCTAGATAGTAAGTAATAAGTATTATTCTAAAGAAGTAGAGTAGAGTACCATCACTACCTACTACCTACATAATATTATAATATTATAATTAATCTTAATTCTAATTAACCTAGTTACTTACTCCTTTATACTAAAGATTTACAGATTCATACATTAAGTACCTCTAGGGTCTAGGATAATATCGTTTGCTACAACCTACAACATTATACAGCTACTTCTGCAGTTCTGCCACGTTGCTCTTGTAGGGTCTTACTTTTCTAGTTTTTATGTCTTGCGCTCTCTTGCTTTTCGCAACTATTGAAATATGCGTAACTTGTTAAATAATTGCACAGTGGGTAAATATCAATGGAAATATTAGAATATCACGAACATTCGAGATATTTCGATAATCCCGTTTGATGATAACAAATAAACAACATTATAATGAGCAATGCCGAATACTATTCTCAAGTGTAACTTAGTGCTGTTGTATAAGGTCTGATATTTCTCATGAATTACGTTGATATTTCTAGGTATAGTTCGTGAATTTAGCTCTTTGAGATCAAGGTTTAATTAATGCTATAACAATATAATTGGGTTCATTATTCGATGAAATTTCTGTTAAACTTCGTCTTGTTCGCAAATTAAAATCACATGAACTGGGGAAGCTCAAATTCATTAGATATTACTAGACTAAAATATATAAACATATAGGTACTTAGAATTTACTTTCTTTTATGAAAAGAAAGTATAATTAATAGTTTAGTTACAGAATCAGACATTAATTATTCCCAAAACATTATAACTTGTAGACTGTAGTTAGTAGGTACCTACTCAATAAAATTGTTCTTGTAAGTTAGGTTTCGACCAAGTTTGACGTAAGAACATAAATCTTCCGTGAAATCAACACCATTACCTATAATATATATTATATACACATATAAATTAATTAAACATTTTTAATGTAAGACGAAAGAACTCAAAAACAAAATCATAATTATAATCGGCCCAGCCGTTCTTAGTATCATGTATCATCAGCCACATACTGTACAATCTCATATACTTATTGGGAATACTCCCAATAAGTCTTTAAGGATAAAGATGTGTTACCCTGAATGTATGAGCCTTACGCCCTATAGTTGATACTAAGTTTTTAGATTCTTAATATATTATGTATACAAATTTATAAAGATTATTAATTACCTATCTATAATTCTTTCATTTTCACAATAAATTGTTATTAACTAGGTATTATTTTATTAGGAACTAAATATAATAAAATTAAAAACAAATTACATAAGCTGAAATATTCTGAAAGTACCTACGTATCAGATTGTGCGGATGAAAATAGGTCTGACCCAATTAAATTGTTATTGAATCGGATTTAAAGTATTCGGATTAAAACATCCTTATTGCGTATTGTAATGAATGTATTGTTATATTATTTCAATACC
>CAJQZN010020827.1:2181-19059 GCA_907164685.1 Colias eurytheme
GGTTTTATTTCGACCACGAACCCAACAAACTTATACAGTCCACAACAGTTATAGATTCGCTTTACGCAGATATTGTAATGAAATCCGAGGGAACTTGGTGAGACTAGCGACTTAGTTCTTCTCTTCTTGGAAACATTTACAATTGAGTGGCTTATGATGCTTACTATTATTAGTGACTAGATTTCCGCCCGCGGCTTCGCCCGCGTTTTCAAAGGAAAACCCGCATAGTTCCCGTTCCCGTGGGATTTCCGGGATAAAACCTATCCTATGTGTTAATCCAAGTTACCCTCTATATGTGTGCTAAATTTCATTGTAATCGGTTCAGTAGTTTTTACGTGAAAGAGTAACAAACATCCATACATCCATACAAACTTTCGCCTTTATAATGGTATTAAGATTTGACGTGTGAAGAAATTTGGAGAGATAGTCTTTGAATGTTTACAATACATACTGTTTTTGGATTAGAACCTTTATTTTGTGATAGTTTTCTTCTTTGTTCTCATACCTAATGATATAGCATCATTGGCCATTCGGTCAGTAAGACTATCAAATTATCAAACAGCTGACATTGAGTGACCAAAGTATTTAATTGTTATGTCTCCGATAAAAAAGTCTGACCCCATGATATGGATGCATGCATGATAAGTTCGTGACTTATTAATATTTTTTGTGACATACGAGATGATAATAAAATCTAACAAGACGGTAGTGTCGATGACTTTTTTTGATGATATTGAATTGGGGTAGATGAAAAAATGAAAAATGAATGAATGCATTAATTAATTAGATGACTATAATATAATGATAACTAACTGAATGGTGTTGAATTGAGTTAGGTTAATAATTGAATTACTTGACTACAACACATGCGTAGTATTAAGGTGTAAGAAAAGTATTCATGATTCCTTATAGCCAGTTTTTTGCAGTTAAATTAACAAGTAACATCGCATGAAAATATTAAATAAAGTATTAATATAGGCTATTAATTTTATCATCCAGGGTCCTTAACCTATATTCCTATCATAATTTCCAGGGTTTCAACGTCCGCGGCTACGATCCATCAAAGGAAGCGCTGACTGCAGCAGCTAAGAATGGAGTAGCGAGTGCAGGTTCGATCGCTGCAGCGGTTGACGGGGTCGATGTGGTTGTGTCCATCCTGCCCAGTAATAAGGTCGTGCTTGACGCGTATTTGGGAAAAGATGGTGTTGTTGATCATGTGAGTTTTATTAAATTAGGTATCTAGATAAAATATAGATGTAGATGTAGGTAGAAGTGGAGATAACAGTGTTTTAAATTCTCCTGTCAGAACCGATACATAAAGAATCTATCGGTTAAAAGGTATCCTTTGTTGCTAGCCGAGACTGTAACCAACACTCGTGGCAAATTTAAAAAAAATCGTCAGGTACCTCTGTTTGTTTGAAAGAGATTTCATCAATTCTCACAAACTTTTACTTTTCACTTCATAATTATTCTTCGATCAAAAGGATCTATAGTTACAGAAATTGAAACTAAAATACGATAGAATTCCTTAATTTGTATAGAACATATTGCTTATGTATAAGTGTAAACTAATGAATAATACGACGCGATTGATCTTGTTATATGGGTGATATGACTATAAATCGAAAAGTTTTAAAATAAAAGGATTATAAGGATCTATATCAAAAGGAAGTGAAACAAGATACATTAACTAATATATTTTTCTATATAGATATTACCATTTCCAGGTGCCCAAAGGATCTCTCCTCATTGACTCCAGTACAGTGGACCCCAACGTGCCCAAACAGATATTCCCTGTTGCGATTGAGAAAGGGAAGGGCTTTATTGATGCTCCGGTTTCAGGAGGTCAGTAATAGATTTATTTTGAGCTTCATCTTGATGTACCTAGCTATTGTGTGAAGTTTTTAAATTATTTCTTTAATTGATATGAACGTAAGTATTGCGTGATATGATTTTTTTGCTAATTAAAATATGAAGAAAATATGCGCTTTCTAGTCATCAATTTTTACAATATGTGCCTTTCCTATATGTATCTGTGTTTATAAACAAACAGAAAAAAAGAAACAATTGAAACATGGTCTTTACGAATAAAGTTTTATATGGAAAAATTCCGCCATAGAAATTTTACTTTTAAGATGATCTTTTTATTGTTGCTTACAAATAATTATGCATTATTCTCTTCTCAAATATATACCATAGAAACACAATAAATAAATATAATTATTATAAAATGTATATCTATTCGCGTGTGGTTTTACTGATAGTATTATATTATCTGTGCTGATTACATTGTTTACTCTTTGAGATAATTTCCAATGACTACGATAAGCATGTAATATACATAAACTGTCGCTTTTTGTATTTGCTCTGTCAATAAATGCTTAGAATAAATATTAACAGATGAAATTACTCGTAATAAAAAACTACTTATTTGAAGGGTAGTAAGGGTTACGTCTAATTATTTATGGTCACGGATGAATTCTACCTATACCCGTGGCCTTGTTGTTGATGCGGCTTGACGGAACAGAGTGGGGTTTTGGTGGGTAGGAAATAGGAATCCGAAAAAACCCATGGGCCCTTCCCCGGAGGCCGGTGGGATCTATGCAAGATTTCCCCACTAAAAAAAATTCTAATTATTTATAGGCTCACATTTACAAGCTATTTTTACTCGATTGTTAGTCTTCGGTCTTGGTTCGATAGGGGATTTGTTACACGTGCTTTAATAGACCTACAATAATTTATTTTAATATTATTTGTATTGTAGATATGGGATTTTATTTTGTGGTTTGGATCGTTTTTTGAATAGTTTATAACATTAAGGGCCGATTTTTCAATGCTTGG
Source organism: Colias eurytheme (assembly GCA_907164685.1). Taxonomy (NCBI): domain Eukaryota; kingdom Metazoa; phylum Arthropoda; class Insecta; order Lepidoptera; family Pieridae; genus Colias; species Colias eurytheme. Next base: position 5,023 of record CAJQZN010020827.1, read on the forward strand.
ATAAAACTTATCCGTCCAATAAAGTATTACACGATAATATTAAAATGTCACGTAAACTTTCAAATACGGGCAATTAGAATACGTTTTTAAAATGGTAGTTTTATACATTATTTGACGGATAAATTTTATCCAAGCATTGAAAAATCGGCCCTAAGTATGGAAACGTGATATTTATTTAGGAAGTATAAATATTTCGTTTGAAATTTTAATAGTACCTACATAACATGTGAAGAATGTTAAGTACATTTTTTTTTCATGAAAATACTTAAAACAATTCTAATATTAAAAAATCAAAATCAGCATTTCAATTTGGTTGAAAAAAGACATATTTGTGAATAAGGAAAAATATTTAATATTTCTTTGATAAATCCTTATAAAGTAATGCTATTTATTTACCGATAGTTATATAATGCAATTTTAATCAGTTTTTGCAATTGTTATTCTCTGTAATGTTATTATGCAGAAAACAAATTGTTATTTATCTTAAATGCCAACTCTGATGTAAAATGCATTAATACTGTACAACGCGGTCACATTAACTTGACGCATGGGCCATGGGCAAAATGACAAAATGACGACATCGAAGCCATGCGGCATGGCTTTGATGACGTTATTTTGTATCGAAGCCATGCGGCATGGCTTTGATGACGTTATTTTGTATCGGTAACAGAGATGCTAACCATACTGACGATTGCCGGGCGAGCTAAGGGAATGCGGGGGGAAACAGGCGGGTTTTCGTATTCCAGCGATGCGTCAAGTTAATGTGACCGCGTTGTATATGAAAACACGTGATGTGATTAACATTTAAGCACATGTTACTTAATTATTACGACTTACGAATAACTTTAAGCATTTTGATATAATTATAATGTAAGTAACTTATTTGTCGAATATAGGTTTTAGTGATTTAATTATTTCTAAGTTACCTAGCTTCAGCTAAAAACCTAAAAAGAGTTGGCACAACATTTATAAGGGAAACAGAAATAAAAAATATTAAAAATGTTTTATTAAGCATTTTGTGTGAGCCTTTTATGTCACATAATAATATAATATTACATGATGAAATTGAAAAACAAGGGCTTAACTGATAACATGATTGTGTTTGCATAAGTTGATGTTTATACTTTTGGATGTAAATTCTTGATATGGCAAAACAAATATACGACGTAATGTTTGCATAATAATTATGTTATTACATAATTAATAATAATAATGGCTAATACACCATACATTTCGAATTATATATCTATACTAGCGGTCCGCCCCGGCTTCGCCCGTGGTACCTACATGTTTGAACTATCCTATCTCTCAAGTTGGATCAAACTGCACATGGTGTGCGAATTTTATTATAATCGGTTAAGTGGTTTAGGAGTCCATTGAGTACAAACATTGTGAGAATTTATATACTTATATTAAGACTAGCGGTCCGCCCCAGCTTCGCCCGTGGTACATATGAAAAATAGATGTTGGCCGATTCTCAGACTTACCCGATATGCACAGAAAATTTCATGAGAATCGGTCCACCCGTTTCGGAGGAGTATGCAGACTAACATTGTGACACGAGAATTTTATATATAAGATTATTTTATTGCATTTAAGTCAAAAAGCTTTGCTAAAGAGAGCTAATAGAGCTTTGCTTTTTAAGCTTTTTTACCTATTTTCGGAAAATTTTGTAATACGTTGGCTTTTTTTAAACGCACACGCTTTCCGAATCGGTGGTAAATGTTATAATCGTTATGATGATTCAAAAATCAAAAGTGCTTCTGCAAGAAGTCTCATTGAATAAATAAATGTTTCAGTTTGAAATGTTTGAGTTAGTTATCCAAATTATTCGAATAATTCCTTACTTTTCTATTAATCTCTATCATTTATTTAAATTTTGTTAGATTTCTTTAAATTCCTGTTATTTGAGAATTTTCCGAAATTTCCAAGAATTCTCAAACTCTAATTTTCATATATTTATTTCTATATCCTATCCCAGGTGTAATGGGCGCTCAAAACGCGACCCTTGCCTTCATGGCGGGCGGCAGGAAGCAGGACTTCGACAGATCCTTACCTCTGCTAGAAGCGATGGGAGCAAAACAGTTTCATTGTGGAGATATCGGCTCTGGACAAGTGGCCAAATTGGCCAATAACATGCTCATGGGCATTACTGGCATGGCCACTGCTGAGTGCATGAATATGGGCATTAAGTAAGTATATTATTCTATTTCTAGGTGAGGAACTTTTTGGCAGGAAATTTTTATTTTACAGGTACAGAACAGATGTATAGAAAAGAGATAACTTCCTGGGTTAGTGGAGTTTTTGTGGTGTATAGGACAGGTTATAGAAAAGTCCCATAAAGCTGACAAAGCAAATGGTCCGTCTTCTATAGCATATTTACTTCTTAATGATTTTCCGAAATGGTATTTTTTCAATTTGTGATACAAAGAGCTCTTTTAAATCTTTCTCATTGTTTTTATGTGAGTTGTCAATTGTCATTAAATTCATTCATAAAAACTTAGGCTCAAATTGGTACTATTGAGAATTAGGAACATTTATAATGTTGCATAAGTAAAAGCAAATAAACATATCCGTTCATTTCCCAACCGTTAGCATCCACGAAATAAATAATATCGTTGAACAAATTCCGTACATTCGTCACGTCAAAACAAACGAAGGTCGGGGGAAGTTTGTAATTTGCAAGTGTCCAAGTCACTGCCTCATTATTGTTAATTTGCTCAGCTTTACAATGAAATGTCGGCTTCGTCACGTACTAATGTTAGGCGGGTTGGGGACTGGCGTGTTAGCTTTTTAGGGGATTTTTTGTTTTGGAGTAATTTTGTGATTCTTTAGTTGGGAATTTTTGTATGGAATCGTCACGTTCTAATCAAACGCGGTTTGAGGAATGGTGTATGGAGCTTTTTCGATCTCATTGCTTTTTTTTGTTTTTGATTCTTTATTTGGGGATTTTGTATAAAATCATCACGAATAGTTAGTTGGTTGAGGGACTGGCGTGCTTAGAATTCTATCCAGGGTTCTTATGCTTGCGTTCTGCTATAGTTAGGGGTTTTTTTTTTAATAGATGATGTCCATCTCATTGGAATTTAATTTTTCATTGAAAAACACGATTATATGACGGATTCCTACATACAAATTTTGCTTAAATTGAAAATTAAGTATCATCACTCAATCTGCGTATAGTTCAGCTATTTCTAAGTTAATTGTAACATCTAATATTTCTGTTACACACGAAATCATATCAGAGTATGGTTCAGTTAATTCAATGTTTGTTGTAATAACTAATATTCCTGGAACTTCAAACGAAATCATTAGTTTTCGACTGAGCAAATCTTGTGGATCACATTCATTAGGAGTGTGGTATTGTCAGCTAAAATAATATTATTATGTATCTCCCCATCCAGCATCTTTGACATAAACATTCTTAGCGTCATTTCTTTCCATAAACCTTTCCTTTAAAATCCTTTTTATAAAATTGTCACGTCCGAAAAATGAAAGTTAAGGTTGACCGTTTTCTATTTCAACCCAGCATTTTGTCAAACGTCCCGTAAAATATCGGTTCACCTTACAATCATTGGTTTTATTCTTAGTTACTAATATATCCAATGCAAAGAATATTCTAAATGTAAAAAAATAGCGTGTGTGTCGAGCACACGTGTTAGAAGTGAAACTTCTTTGGCAAGATTCAATGATACCAAAATCGTCGCCTTACTCCATGACGTAACGCAATAGCCATGACGCGACCTTGAAATTTTACTCTCAAAGCGCCTAAAGAAGTTTCACTTCAAAAATATATAATCACATTTGTTAAAAATGCACTCCATATAGTCATTGAAGGTAATTTTTAAAGTCTATAAAATATAACACAACGATTTTTCTTTACTTCAACTAAAATGATTTATCAGAAAATATACTCCAGACAGCTGTCAATAAGGTTTTATTTAAGAACTTTTAAAGGCTAAAAACGCTAAGTTACTTTCAGCTGAAATATTTAGACAGGGTTTTCGTCGTTTGATGGAAACAAAAATAATTTCCTCTCTTGTTTAAAAGCAATTTTCGATGTGACGTTGGCGTGATTGATAAAAATTTGGCATAAACTTGGAGTAATTTTAGCGGAGGCATGTCTGGAATGAATAATTCTAAATATTCTTTATATTTAGATTTACTGACGGTAAAATTACAGTAATGTGGATATATTTAATATTTCAGTAAAGTTCTTAACCGATTTAGCTTAAAAATATTCATCTAGTTCTCTTTAGGACATTTTAACATAAATAATCCTTCAAAATCAGGGGAAACCTATTCAAAAATTCGTTTGAAGTAACCCTGAACAAATACTTCAAAAAAGCAAACAAAAGAAATTTAATCGGCTTTTTCAACTTTTGTACGATATTTAAGATGCGCATTTTATGTAAACGATGAAATATTATAATAAGGTCGTCCAAAGTCAGTCATAACTTATCGATTTCTTACTTTTATCTGTGAAAGGAGTTTGAGCCAGGCTAGACCCAACATTGACATCGGCATTTTGTTCAATATTGTACCGTAATTTGTTAACAATAAGGTTCAAATTCCAATGAATTAGGGATAATTCCCTGATCATAGAGATAGGAAAGTGGTAAATGAATTGCGACCCTATTGGAAGTTATTAGGGTGTATTAAAGTTTGCATTTGTTCTAAGTTCAGTCGGCAAGGCTCAAAGAGTATCTTCGAAAGCCCAATCATATTTATATGTAAATCAAAGGGTTGAGGGTTTTTATTAAAGGCGTTGGGGTTTGCGTCATTTCGGTTAAGATTTGCGTAAATCAGAGATTATTTGACTGTTAATCAAAGTTATATTAAGTTACTTGGAAGTTTTAATCTGGGTTCAGTTAAGTTAGAGTACTCCTTGAATGACTTACCTACATAGAGATTCAAACTTCTATAGTTTATTCCTAAGACCTTCTGTGTCATGTTAATAAAATTTATTAAATTTCATTTATTATTATTACAAATTGTTAAAAGTCATTAAATTTATTAGTCGTTTAATGCTCTTTTAAAATAATTAACCCTTAAGTTAATCAGTTTTAGTTAATTTAACAGAGAATAAGAATTGCTCGTTTAAAGATTAATATAGACAGCTTTCACAAACCTACTTTTCACCACCCAGAATGGATTTAGACACCAAAAATATGACCTCGAACTTAGGGACTAACTAAGCAATAATTCAAGCAATTCTAGTACTTCTTATATTCAAAATTCAAAGTTTTCACAAACTACGCCTTTTAACTGTGATATAAGAACAAGCCCTTACATGAGCAATTCTAATGATTCTTCTGTACAAGAATTGTCCTTTTGAAGGTTTAGTCTTCCTCAAGATTTAGATTGAATATTTTAAAATGGATGTTTTTCTCTTACCCAGAATGGGTCTAGACCCAAAAGTGCTGTTAGATGTGCTGAACAATTAGTCAGCTCGCTCCTGGTCTACAGAGGTGTACTGTCCCGTTCCCAGACTCATTCCAACTGCGCCTTCCAGCTGCAGGAACTATGACTTAACGAACTAACAATTATATTATCAATTATAGCGATTCTTGTATATTAGAATTGCCTTATTTCAAGCCATTTCCCTTTTGAAGGGTTAGATCTTCGAAAAATTTAGATTGTTGTACTTTACTTTAACAATACAATTTTTTTCTTACCCAGAATGGGTCTAGACCCAAAAGTGCTGCTAGATGTGCTAAACAATTCGTCAGCTCGCTCCTGGTCTACAGAGGTGTACTGTCCCGTTCCCGGACTTGTTCCAACTGCGCCTTCTAGCAGGAACTATGATGGTGGCTTCAAGAACGAATTAATGGTTAAGGTGAGTGGTTAAAACAAAGTTATTTTCAAGTTATTTTGTAGCATTGAATTTATAAATGTTAGAAAAATTAAGAAAATAGCCAAAGTTCATTCACGATACAGGAATTCGAATCAGCGTCTCAAAGTAAATAATATTTTGATGATAGGTTTGATCAATTTCAAGTGTTTATCTTTTAAAATTCAAATCCCTTTTATTTAATGCAGAACACATAATATATTACAGCCAGAGCAAGTTTTGCATCAGGATATTTTGTATCAGCTAATACTTAATATTACATTAAACGCATATTCAGTAGATTTTCGCCCAATTCTAGTAAAACATCATATTAATTCGCTGCAAAATTGATGACGAAAATGTTTCCACAAGAAATATGTTCATGATATATTACGTTGTAAGGCCCAGTGGGACTGACGTGTTCTTACTTCTTACTATATTTAATGTCTTTATGATATTCTCATTTTTACTTCATTCTTATAATATAGTTTTCCTAAAATTTGGGCTATATTTCTGGTATATTTTAGAAATTACTGGGTGTAGTGTATTTAGTAGGATTTTTGCTTTTTTGATTGATTGAAATTTCGTTCTCTTAACTATGATTTTATATAAAAATAGCTTTCTACCCGCGGTATCGCCCGCGCAGTCAAAGAAAAACCCGCATAGTTCCCGTTCCCGTGGGATTTCCGGGATAAAACCTATCCTATGTCCTTTCTCGGGTATCAAAATATCTCTATACCAAATTTCATGCAAATTGGTTCAGTAGTTAAGGCGTGATTCAGTAACAGACAGACAGACAGACAGAGTTACTTTCGCATTTATAATATTAGTATGGATTCGCTATTCTTTCTTCTGACTTAATTTAAAACTGACGATCGCATTTTTTCTTTAGTCTTGTTTCTCTTTAGTTTTCTACAATTTGGGCAATTTAGCATAGCATCAAAAGCTTTAAATCAAAGACTTTAAAAAGAAACAATGAGCAAAGTATATATTTTTGAGAAATGCATCAGAAATGGAGTATTGATCTATGAGGGTGGTAACTACCCTGTTAATAGAGACAGTTCTCGTCCAAGCACGTTCGATTCCTGTGAAATATACCTTCAATATTACGAGTATTTCAAAGACTTAGTGCTTGAAATTGTATTAGATATTTATCTTGAACTATTTTTATCCTAAAGATTTTATAGTGTTCAGTTGAGTTAAAACTGTAAGTAATGTCTTAATGATAGTTATTACAATTCTATTAAAAGTTGATATGCACAAAAACATATTATTATTCATGAAAAACATTTATTCATTCATTTATATTCATAAACGAAAAGTGTCCGAGTGTAATCCTAAGATAAAGGATTAAATTGAAGTGTAATTAAGATTTGTTGTTAAATTAATATCGAATCTTACAGCTCACATATTCCATATAAATTTTTCTCTCTCCACTTTTTAACCGACTTTGCATTAATTGTATTTTGCCTCATTAATAAAATGTCACCTAGAGCGAGTACCTAGTCTAACGAGGCATTTACGACGCGAATCCTATCTGTGGTAGATGTGCCACGGTCGAGGAAAGCGCCGCGCTACCAAATATCAGCTTTTTGTTTACGCCGGCCGTCGTGATGCTGCTCGCTCTGTAGAGACGTGCCTAATAAATAAATTATACATTACAGCAGATCGATTCTATTCTATACTATTTTTAAATCTAGGCTATCTTTTAAGCACAAATCTCATATTCCAGGACTTAGAGCTAGCAAGCGGCATGGCGCTCGGCATCCGCTCGCCCATTCCCCTGGGTGCGGTCGCGACTCAACTGTACCGCATCGTGCAATCTCGCGGCTACGGGGAAAAAGACTTCTCCTATGTATATCAACTGCTTAAAGAAGAGACCAAGAAGTAGAATAAATTGTTGACTGTTTATTGTGTTTTATTGCCCCATATGTTTGTACCTACGAATCTTTGAACCTACGAACTAATAAATTGAAGAGAAAAGATTGTATTTTATGTGTGTTTGTAAAGGAAACTGCTCCACCTTTTCTAGAATTTTAAAATTTAGAAAGCTACATCAAATCTAGTTTTAAAAATTATTTCACCATGAAAACGCCATAGCGGTTAGTTTAAAATTATTTTCAGAGTTTTATACTTTATCCATCGAACCAACCGTAAATACTTTTCATTTGATTCCCTGTATGACCATTGTTTTTGATACAAAACCGTTGTTTTTGTTAAGACATAAATTTTATAGAAATATTTTATTTAAATTCTATTTTTTTGCTTTGATATTATAATCGTGATAAATGTTTGTACTTTTTCTTTCATTTCTTAACCTAGTTTCACCTCAGGAATGCAATATCTACTAACAATAGGAACTAAAAACAATATTTCACAAGATAGAACAGAAATAACAGTAAAAGTGTATATCCCAGATTCGCAAGACGGGCCTTTTTCAAACGTCAACATATTTCCACAAATAAAAAAGCGGTGACCGTTGAATTGCGACATTTTTAATTTCCCGCCAGAGCTTAGAATGGCGGCCATATTGGATTTTTTGTGGAAAAAAATCGAAAGGACAATAGCACGGCCGGCTCGTTCCGACATAATCATATTTCTGCCGTACAAAAGAGTTCTTATAATAATGTGGTGGAATTATTAAAGTCAAGCGGTCGCAGATTTCGGCCCTTCGGGTTTTGCGCGGTAATGTGGGGAATAATTCTCTTCCGCTGTCTTAGTTAATGCTGATTAATGATGTGCTATTGTTTATGTTTTTTTGAGCTTGATGAATTGTGTGATGTATGTACTTGGTTTACATTTAGAGAACAAGAATAACAACGCATTTAAAAGTTTATATTTGTTATGTTATTTAAGTAACATTTCTTTAGTAATTAAGTGATTTATAACTTTTATGTGTTACATTATGTAATCTAACATTTCGACGACTAACACGAGAATTTGAACATCCTCATTTTTGACAATAATTTTGACTATATATATGATTTTAAATGTTGTGTTCAACTTTACAGAAAAATCAACAATACTGCACTAGTTACAATTTAGTAACTTGTGTTATTACATAGCGTTTCACTATATCAATGTACGTAGGTATATATGTACGATTCCCATAAAAGCCTGCCAAAATATCCGTTCAACGTCAAAAGCACAGATTTCCTAATGTTTTATTTGTAAAACACTGCAGACGGTAAAGTTTTACGGTTCGTAAAAAGTTAGTAAAACGGACGCTATTCAGCCACGGTTGCTCTTTATTATTGTGCTGTTTTTGGGATTAAAAACGCTTAGAATTATGAAAGAGAGGTACCTAATTAAAAGTATTGTCTGTTAAAAATAACTACGAGATTTATAATATAGATTAAAGTTACTATAAAGTTTGACGACTTCGGAAAAATCTTGAACATGTCATGTTAAAACTATTTAATATGTTTAGTAATATAAATTTAATTGAAAAACAAAACCTAAAGTACTAGACGTACCTATGAAACGATTTGGTTTTACATATAGAACTAATTCCAAATTAATCAACAAACAATTGAAACATTCTACAGAAACACACAATATTATATTATTGATTTCATATTATGAAATACCACACGCTAGGAAACCTTGTATCAAACCGGTTTAATCAAATATTTATTTATCGAAACCTAACTTTATTATGACCTAAAACGTATAGTCTAGAGATTTCCTAAACCTATTACAGCAGTTTGAATATTATTTTGATCCCACTTCTAGAGATTTCGTAAATCTTACAGCTATTTCAATATTTGCCCCTAAAATTTACACATGAAAAGATTTTTCACCATGGCGGACACAATTCTTGAACAATTACTCTAAAATCTAATCTCTAGCTAATATTCGAGTCACGTAAGCTATCTCACAAAGGAAAATTAAGGGAGTTTGTGCAAAAATGTTCAACCTTCTACGGGAAGCACGTTTCATATAGATTGTGTATTGTTAACTGGTATGCAGGATTGGAATCGGTGTATGAAAATGGAGTTTTTGAAACAACTGTTAAAAGAAGTCTGTGTGGTAACTTGAATACTAGTTTCTTTAAGATATAGCGGAAGATAAGATGTAGGTACATACAATGGATCTCAGAATTCAATAATAATAACTGCTACATTTTTTTATGTGTCTGATTCGCTCGCGAACAGTTTTCATTAATGATTACACCACGCCCATATTTTTAACATCGTTTTATTGCTACCAAATTGTACTTTCGCGATTAAATATAACTTTATTTTGACAAAAGTCATCTAAATATTAAAATTCGATAAAATTAGTAGTTGCTTTGCTGTGAAAATAGAACAAACATACACGTTCTACATAAATATACTTTTAGATACATGTAATTTAAAAGTTTATGATTTTTTTCATTTCTATATCACTATTGTGGTTATTGCATTTGAATGTTGTCACGAAACATTTATTGATATAATAAAACAAATTCAACTTCGCGACTTCAGAATCTTCCAAAGTTACTCATGACGTCATATGGCCAGTTTCCTCACGTGTACCCACACCATTATTATTCCCCACAGCTCCGAACTCATATATTATTTCAGATCCAGTCAGTATGAACGAGCCTAATGTACTAAGTAAAGTGTATTGGCAAAATTTAAATCGCATTCCGCTCACGATCAGCCATTACTCGCTGACAGTGACTTCCAATTTCCCGCCAAATTGTATTAAAAAGAAACAAAGAACATCTAATTACAATACCAAATGCTTGCTTAATGACCGGGTATAAGGTTCAAATTCCAGATATAAGTTTGGTGTATTGGTCCTTTTGGGAATAGGTGGAGAGAATTTTAAAATTTCGTGTTTAAGTGAAATTTTATTTGTAATACATGGTAATACGTACTTTTATTGGGCGGCATCCAAATCGTCGTAATGCCGCTTTCTGATGCGCCGGTTATGAATATTTAGTACGTATTCAGAATTGTTCTTTTTGTTTTAATTGTCATGTTACGTGTGCTCTACATAACATACTATAGAAGAGTGTAAAAATATTGAAAAAAATTAATAAGTAGGTAAAAATGTATCTATAGCATTCTTATGAGAAAAACTTCTTCCTCCTGATGTAAGCCTATGCATTAAAGCTTAGATAAAAATAACTGCGTTAAAAACAACCGACTTCAAAGTCGGTTGTTTTTAACGCAGTTATTTTTATTTAATACTTTTTAGTGTATTTTTCAACACGAATCAAACGAGCCCAATCTCGATAAAATTGAGGCAATATATTAGGTACTGAGTTCCTATGGCCACCTTCCGATTCCATCATCAAATCAGGTCTATGTCATGATAATGCTTCATCGCTATCCAATTTACAAACGTATACAAAATTTCAGCTCAATCGGTTACCGGGAAGTGAATCAAAGTTATTGCTACATTTCAATTATTAAGTCATCGAGTACAGACAAAATGCTCATAAAATAAAAACTACTGGGCCTATCCGAATAAAATTTTTATGGGACCAATTCGACACCATCCCGCATCGAACAAAAAAAGAATCACGTAAACCGGTTAAGAAACCTAGGAGTAATCGGTGTACATACATACAAAAAAAAAATATACCGACCGAATTGATAACCTCCTCGTTTTTTTTGAAGTCGGTTAAAAAATACACTTCTAAAAAAACTTTATTATAAAAAACATGCCAGAAGTTTAACATAGCATTATATAAATTAACCTTTGTTCCATATCACATTATAAAAAGAATTCTTACATGCATATTTAATCCTGATAAACATTGCATTTCTGATGTAACGAAATTCATCCTTAAATAATACCAAACACATGCCATAGTAATGCAGTCTAATCATATTTCTGCAAGCTTAAACGGATAGTGTTCGGTGCGAGGTTTGTGAAATTTTGATCAGTTCTGATATGCCCTGAGCTGAGCTTAACTTTGTGGATTCGCGCCAAATCCTGAGCCCAGTACGAACCCTGTTATGTGGTTTACATATTTCAATATGTAGATGCAATCCCTCAAATTATGTTTAGGTTGAGAGAATGTAGTTTTTATAAGGTGAAGCAGGATTGCTTATTAAAGATTTCCTTAGTGTAAATGTATTGGATATTGTTATAATCGTTGCAGTTGCTCTAAGCTTTCAATTTTTAAGCTTTAAGTAATTATAAAATTACTGATTTTAAAATCGGTTGACATGCTTCGATCAAAAACACGATCGAGATGCTTCGTCATCTCTTTTTGAAGTACAACTACTGAAAATATCATTTCGATTTCCTTCTGTTAGATTTTACGAAACGGACATAATAAAATAGGTAACCTATTTAATGAAGGACTTTTGAATCGTGATTTAACATCCGTTTATAAGTCTTTTTGGTGCCCATTTCTTTCCCCACACATTCATACACATTTCCAAGCTAAACTGTTCACGACAAAAAGAATGCTAACACCGTCCCCTTGCGGCAGAAATCTGAAAATGTGGCATCTAGTAACCACGTCACGCGCGATCTCTTGTCGCCTCTAACGTGTTTTGGTATTTCATTTATACCGCACAATTTAGTATTGTAAGACAAAGACGGGCATATTGCATGTGTTCAAGGCTGAACTATATTACAAGTATATAATATATTAGACGCCAAATTGTATTTTTAGACAGTTTTATCTTCAAATATTTTTTGTGTGATAGACAATATTATATCTAAGATATCATAGGTACCTATGTTTGAATAAAAATAATGATAGTTAACCTCTTTTATTTTCTTGAATGCGATTTAATTCATAGTAACATCTATAACAGGGGATGAACAGAAACCCAATACAATAAAAGTGTCATTAAAATCAATCAAGCCCTCTTTTTATGAATCGTCTTTATCAAATGTGTAAGATGTTTTCCTTTCTGTACATGTACATGTATAAGAATAAAAATTATTCACGTCTAACAAGCAACACAACAAAATTTCATTCCTCCCAAAGAATTGTAACTTCAGTAATCTCGTTGCGAAAAATTTGATTAACAAAAAAGAACTCTTAACTAAATTTTCAGTTTCCAAACCCGCGAAATGATGTATTTAAAAAGTTCTCATGGATATTATTTTAAGTTATTTCATATTCCGTGTGGCTTCAGCTACTTATATTTCTTGGTTCCTACTAAGGAATACGTCTTGAATAATTTTTTAAAAAATTCCATTTAAGGTGCAGAGTTTGTTGAGTTAGTAAAACGCTTGATTCTACATGAGATCTACTAACTTTTTTAGTAAGCCCTACAGCAAAATTTTACTCTGAAATATTGTGGTTTATAAAATATATGCCATGTGCAGTAATTGGTTCAAGTCTTTGCTGATGAACGCGTAAAAAAATGCTATTAAAAAATATAAAAAAAAGACGTGTGGCACTCGGGGACTGCCGCGGTAAAGTTATTGCATAGCATGCCTTCAAGCCACACCTCCGTATCCGTCGGAGTGGGGAGCGTGAGGTTTTTTCGTTACGGAATTTCTCGATTCGGTCCCCGCGCTCAAGGCCCGCGATAGAAGCTATGCAATAGCTTAAAAAAATCTATGTGTAGTTCTACATCTTGACTATTAAAATAGTCAATTCACTTCTAGAATAGATCTTTTCGACGGAATAATTGTTTCAGACAGTGCTTTGCTTCACGTTATTTAATTTCGAGTTCGAGTCGAGAGTCTTTCGAGTACGAATACACGTGGTAGGGGTTATGATTCGCGTTATTTCAGTCACGGATTTACGGCTCCCTTGGAATAAGACAAACGATTGTTCGCGGACAAGCAAATTTCGTAGGTAACAAAAAATTATCCGACTGTACCATCTAACGCCCAATTTGTCGAATTTCGGAGCAATTTTTGCTTGAATTTTTCAATTCAGTAAAGAGATTTTACTGTTAAACTCCTGCTGGAAATTTTGTATGGAGCTTTTTGATATATAGTATAATAAAGTAATTGTTAACTAAACTTAATGTAAATCTTAATATATAAATCTCGTGTCACAATGTTTGTCCTCAACGGACTCCTAAACCACTTAACCGATTATAATAAAATTCGCACACCATGTGCAGTTCGTTCCAACTTGAGAGATAGGATAGTTATAACATGTAGGTACCACGGGGGAAGCCGGGGCGGACCGCTAGTATTTCTATAAGAAGGGATTATTTTAAATTGCACATGCAATGTTGTTGCATTCGTTATACGGTATTTTGTTTGATCCTAAGACCCCTTCC
>CAJQZN010020834.1:613-13627 GCA_907164685.1 Colias eurytheme
GTCCGGAAAAAGCGTGGAAAATATCCGGAAAATGCGTGAAAAATCCCCGGAAAATCCCTGAGAAATGCCCGGAAATGCCCGGAAAATATCCGGAAAATGCCTGGAAATGCGTGAAAATGTCCGGGAAAATCGTGGAAAATGCCAGGGAAATGTCTGGAAAATGAGTGGAAATTATCTGGAAAATGCCTGGGAAATGCTTGGGAAATCTCCGGAAAAGCGTGGAAAATGCCTGGAAAATCCCTGGAAAATATCAGGAAAATGCGTGAAAATGTCCGGGAAAAGCGTGGAAAATATCCGGAAAATGCGTGAAAATCCCCGGAAAGTCCCTGGGAAATGCCCGGAAAATTCCCGGAAAATATCCGGAAAATGCCTGGAAAATATCTGGAAATATCCGGAAAATGTCTGGAAAATCCCCGGAAAATATCCGGAAAATGCGTGAAAATGTCCGAGAAAAGCGTCGAAAATGCCCGGAAAATATCCGGAAAATGTGTGAAAATGTCCGAGAAAAGCGTGGAAAATGCCAGGGAAATGTCCGGAAAATGACTCTAAATGCCTGGAAAATATCCTTTTTTTAATATTTATTAATTTACCATTTATTAACACTATAATATAACCTTAACAAATTTTCGCCAAACTGTAAAACAGTTTGTTGGCGTTGCGCTCCTACTTATTATAGGTTACTCTGGGTTATACATTGCCAAATATATTGCCAAATATATAATAGTTGATAAACAAACACTTAAATACCGCTATAAATGACATACATAGTATAAAACAAAGTTAACATAGTGTCCGGAAAAAGCGTGGAAAATATCCGGAAAATGCGTGAAAATGTCCGGGAAAAGCGTGGAAAATGTCAGGGAAATGTCCGGAAAATGACATGAAATGCCCGGAAAATGCGTGAAAATGTCCGGAAAAAGCGTGGAAAATGCCACTTCAAATTTGCGAAGTAATTAAAGCAGAAAACCAAAAAAGGAAAAAGAAAGCTAAAATCTTTCATATTATTTAGTAGGTATATGGGATATTCATATTTCATACTTAATGTATGGGAGGGTTTAAAGATAATTTTTTTGATATTTCTCGATTTATTTTTAAAAATTTATTACGGCCATTTTACTTATTAACCATTAGGTTAAGTACTTTCGATATCAGTTTAAAGTTTTTTGTTATCTGTAATACTTACGGAAAAGTCGCCTGTGCACACTTAACGATTACACCCTGTAATTGTATATATTGATATTCTACGTACCTATGTATGTATTTAGTTCATAACATAAAATTGTAATTCCTTTATATTATTGTGTACATAGTACGCTTGTTAGTCGCAAGATATATTTTCACAAAGTAAACAGTACAATTAGCTTAAACCTTTCGTAAGTTTTGATGGAAACACAAAAAATGACTCCATAAAACCACTCTATAGAATGACTCAACAGTTGAATGAGCTATCCAAAACTATCCAGACATGGCAGTCCCATTGTCCCGATTTGCGACTTGTCAAGAATACAGTTTCCACTAGCCAAGTTATCTATTGGTTAACGCACCAACTACGAAGAACTGATTTATTGAACATTTTCAAAGCACAGAGATTGTCTGCGGACTGCGGCTCTGTTGTGGAAACTTCGCAACTTTCAACATTTCTGATCACTTAACTGTTGCTTATATTTATGAACGATATTCGTAATAATATTATTGGAATTTATCTACGGTTTACTAAAATCTCGGTTAAATAAATTTGATTTCTGGAAGATACTAAGTAATACCTAAATAAAGAATATAGATTTTGGAAATATCGGTTCACATTAGCATATTTAACAATTTTTGTTGTTGTAATTATTATTATAGTAAGAAATATGTTCCAGAGATTCTCTTTTTTGCATAGTCTTTCAGTACCTATGCTTGCCCCTTAAAATCAGCAAGTTTATAATATAAATTTTATTGTAATAATGTTTTTGTTACTAACACAAACACTCAAATGTGTAAAATCATAACAAAATACCCTATGAATAGAACATTTAGTTTCCTATTTTGCTCTATCTATAAATAAATACATTGTAGACTAAACAAGATTGTTTTACTTGCAATAATCATGGAAGCCATTGACATTATGTTTAATAATAATGTGAAAATAAATCAGTAATATTATAAATAACATTGTTACGGCGTTCAGTTACCGCTCGTATCACGTAGGGCTTCCAACAAGTAACAAAACAACTTGTAACCAAATATCTTGGGCTGCTCATACGAAATATTAATTATATAATAGAATAAATATTTTGTAATCTACAGTACATTACAAAATATTATAATATTTATTTAATAGTTTTAGCGGTGAACAAGGTCCCTTGTTATTTTGATTTGTAATATCTGGACAATAATACTTGTAAGTATTTTCCACTCAGTTACAATTAAAAATGTTGAAGATACGGAAATTTAATAGAAACAGGAATCTTTTATTGATAAATATTAGCTCCACATGATGATCGACGAGACACGTAATTCGATTACGAAGTTCAATTTTCTCAAATCTGTCTAGAATGTTTAATCAATCATTCTAAATTTACTTACTGGGGAATTTAGAAAGATTAGAATATAAATTGAAATTAAGCTTCTAAAAAGTTACCCTTTTGTTTTTCAATACACAAAAAACCGTTATGTTGCTGGTTGTTTTTATTTTAAGCACTCAATTTTCAACTGCAACTGTAAAACCATAACTGAATCTTAAACCTATAAATTTTCTGAAAAAGGTAGAACTGATATTTGATAGATTAAATCGAAAACCTCGTACCACCAATTATCGTTATTCACCAATATAAATTCAGAAGAGCATCAGCAAATCCTCTGTTCTGGTCCAAATTACAAAATAATACCATCTTTAGAACAAGCGGCACTTAACGGGAGATATTATGCTTAAGGATCGGAATGGAGTGGAGATTATATTCGGTTCGCGTCAGCAAATCGGAACACATGATTCTCAACATGTATGATTGTCCATTATGGGTAATGGTGCGTGTTCACTAGGACACACAAGTGCGACACGCGCGACTTTGCAGAATGCGCGACTTAAAAATCATAGAAGTCGTTTTAATATATGCAAAACTCTATGATTTCAACGGTTGATCAAGTTGTACTTTAGACTGTGATAATGATTCCAAAAATTAATACTTTGTTTTTATCATATTTTCAATATCTACTCTAAGCTAGTTAAATGTTTTATGCAATAAAAATATTAACACGCACCGAAATTTTAATGAATATACATATCTACCTTATATCTACATAATATCTATCTTTGGTTTGGATTATTGATGAAAGCTTTACAAGATCAGTAAGTATTTCAATTAAAAGCCAACAATGAAAGATAGTTGCTTCTCAGAAGAACACATCTTCGTATTTTGCAGGTTTACAAATGAAAACGCGCCTTAAAGTATTGGAAAACGATTTCGGGTATGGGAGTTGAAGGGGCCGGTTTGAACAAAAGTTTTTATAGCTCAGATTCAGAATTCTTTGTTTTGAGATGACGTACTTTTTATTGACGACGAATAAGGGAGATAAGATTTTTTTTAAGTTACGGTATGATAAAATTATTCTACCCTTTGCTTATTCAAATTGGTTTATGTTGATTTGTTTTATCATTATACAAATGACAATTCTAAACACATCTCTAAACTTTTCTTTAAAACAGTAATTAAGGAAATAGAAGATAATCGATAGATACCAATAACAAAATTGGAGTGTCTGTTTGTAATATTGAAATAACAGCTTTTTACTAAACTCCTAAAAATGTATACACGAATCACGATACACAATTTTCCAAAGTTACAAACGGTTTTACAAACATGTTATAAAATTTAATATTTTCATTCATACAGTACCTTGTCACAAGACAGACTGTTCCAAACCGCCCAATGTACACAGAGCCTTATCTAAATCCTAATTTATGAATACGAATAATAATGAAATTTATAGCTACAAGCAATGGAGTCTACATTACCCGACTGTCAAATACATTATGTAATATAATACATGCATCACATTTCCTAGGTCGGGAGGTCGGCATGCAGGACTTAGAAGCTATAATTCAATTTATGACCATATTTCCCGCTATCTGTCTTCAGAATTGTTCAAACGTGCTACTTTCAAAACTTTCTGGCGCGTTATTAAAATATAGCTTCGTTGCAAAATGCTCCATTCGAAAAGAGAAAAATAAATAAGTATATTATGTAGTTTAAATAACTTCATAAAACGCTCTCTCTCTCTTGATAAGTGTACAAAATTTGAATTAAATTTGTTAGTTTAAAGTTGGTCAAAATCGAGTCTAGGAGTCGGTGTTAACAAACTGCAAGCACTTAACACTCGTAAGTAATTACAGCGTGAAATTAAATAATTATTGAGTGGAATTTTGAATACATTTATGGCTTCATATAAAACACAAAAAAATATTCATCGATTCTCTCAGAAAGTGGTTACAATTCACATGAATGATGCAGCAGCGGCGCTCGACCCTGTGCGCTCGACACTCGACACGTTACGCGACGCGACCACGGCGCGACTGCGACAAAAACGTTATGACGTTTGTTCTATAAGAGCTGATGATCAAAATTTAATCAATATTTAAATTAAATTTTTACTTGTTTTTAGTATTTGATATAATTTATTTGATTTAAGAATAATTAGATACTAAGATCATTATCAGAAGTTTAATTCTTTTATTTACATTTACATCATACATTTGATTGGCTTTCGTAACCACATGTACGACGTTACCAATTCGAAAGTGATACAAATGGATATTGAATATAATTTATTGTGAAATAACATTATTAATTTTTGTATAGAAATGTACAAGAATTCAACGAACGTCGACGGTTAATTTACTGGTAGAAGCTATCTCGTACGTGTAACGTGATACGCTTCACATTGGCTGCTGGAGAAGCGGTTGTTGTCGGATACAATCATAAATATTATTGCATAGCTCGTGTGCAAACGAAATTAAATTTATGTAGAGGAATTATATTAATATTTTAGTATTACATTCATACGATCAACGAGAAAATACTTAAGAATTTTAATTAAAATCATCGTAAACAGAACTGGGTTTATGTCCCAATATATTATGTATCGGTCAGTCAGTTACAGTTATGTATAAATAAGAATAAAATTTATTATCCAGCTTCATCAAACGCTATTATTCTCAATGCAAATGTAAATAAATGTATTAAATACGAATATTTACATGACAGTTCGTAACGATTTCTATTCAAACGAACTTATAAATAAAACATAGAAGCTGACGTTCCAACCCGTCAGAGAGCGTGTTTAGATCATAGAAACTATTGACAGGTGTCAAATAAATCGGTCTGCAGCTCTTAATCTTACAAATATGGAAGTGACACCATACATTTTAACATGACCGGCGCTGCTTGCTGGTGACTGGACGGTATTATAATATTTTCTCTGCTGTTTAATTTAGAAACGAGAATTTATAGTTGTTTATTACATTATACAAGAGCTTAATAAAATTAACTTTTGATAATTGTGAATTCGGTTTATTTGCAAAAAAATATTTAAAATTGAAATTAAAATATTTGCAACAGTTATAATTTAAAGAAAACTAATAAGTAAGTATATAAATATAACGTCTTAAGAAGATACTATTAAACTAAAAGCTTTGCAATTAAGATCTGAATAATAAATGAGACAGTTCTTCACTCTTATTTTAATTATTGTAAATTAGAACTATTAGGCAAAATGTAGGTCAAAATAGATGGCAGCTCTTAGTCTAACCGCAAATATAGAAATAAGCGATTAATCTAGCAGCTACCGGAATTGAGAACATGACTCGTTTGAGAACAGTAATTTGTTACTTCGGGTATAGGTATAATTGGAAATCAATTGACTTACCACTTATGGTACTGGTTTCTATGACACGATCCGTATTAATTAGTTTTTCTATCTTACGTTCCACTTGTCGTTTTATAATTAATGTCAATATTATGGTTATGGTTCATAATTTTTATTGGTTGATTTTTATTTAATAAAATAAAATGAATATTGTTATTTATTTGAATGAATTGGTCTGTTAATTTTTCTTACGATTTAAAGTTTTTGAATGAGATCAAAATATGCTCGTACACAAATAAAAAGCATAATATAATATTTTGTTTTGTATATTAATAATAGATAATAATCTTAATAATTTGTCGCGGTATTGCAGAAAAAGAGCTTTGCTTTATTTGGAATAATAAGATCATGACATAAAAATGTTTTTGAATAGCGAACTAGACTCTTCAAAAATTTCCTTTTAAAATCCCACAAAAACAATTCAATAAGGTAAATGCACCTGCAGCACAAAATAAAACGCAGTTAACACTAAATCTAGTTTAAAGTTGTAAGTCTAGATTCACTCGCACCTCTCCCGGGCGGTTAATAGTCGCGCTAATTGGAGAATAACGTCGGTTTAAACGTAACTAATCGGCTGTTGCAGTTTAGCGCCGGCTTGGCTATTTGGTGTTACTTGTCCGCGAGAACATCGGCAAATAATGTACTGCGTTGGGTTTAACAAGTCACTAGCTGAGTCTATTTCAATATCTAAGCTTTACCTTATGGACCTTTTTTGAGATTTTAATATTTGAAAGAACAGTTTGTGGAAATACGTATTTTTGTAGCGCTAAATTAATCATTTCTATTTCGATGTATCGAAAAAAAAGCAGGCGAAGTCACTGGTTATCTGTCTTTACATTTTTATAGGTTTTTATATAGGAAAGATTTTATTTTGCGTATGTTTGAATCATTGTTATTGAATTACTTTACCTATAGCAACAAATAAATTAAACCTATCGCTTATTTACGCTTAAGTCACCTTCCAAGCGAACATATACAGGAAGTAAGCTACCTTTTTATCCACTTTCATTACCCTTTGAATTGATAGCCGCCATTCGTTCCGCAGTCGAGTATAAGCTTTACTTAACACTTGTCTCCGAGATAAATTTAAAATCACGCGACTTACAAATAGCAGCGGTTTCCCGTAACGGATCGCAGTCGATTTGTATGTCTGTCCGTCCCCTGTCGCATGTTTTATCGTCTCCATTGTATGGAAACATAAAACTTTTTTCTTCCATTTGTCATGTAGCCATCCAGCCGCCATCTTCGATTCTAATATAGCTGTAAAAACGAAACTTTCCTTTTATGGCAGTTCAATGTTTGTACGAAGGGTATATTTTATGGACGCATACAAAGGTTGCAGAAAGGCGGATTATATGAAATATAAGCAGGAGCAAGTCAATAATATTCTACTATTTTTTGGTTCAGGATTTTACACAGTTCATTATTTTTATAAAAGACTTTTAATCCCAGGTAATTTAATAGCTCGCTATGATGAAATGAAATGATTGTGAAATTGCCTTTATTACTTTCTAATCACAATAATTACGTCTAGAACCAATAAAATCTAGATAAAGAAGTGATCTTGATACAGACCAGCCCGCATCCGCTCCACAAGCGTTCAGGTCTGAGCTTTGATTATTATCTGTTATAATATTTATTACAATATTTCTTTATAATAGCTATTTTCCTATAAGATTAAGTGAATGTATGGTTATGACAAATGGCTTATCATATTATAATACCGAAAAACTACGAAAATTTCCCATTCTATAAGAAGTTTGAAGCTCTAGACCAAGCTCTAGACACTGTCATGTAAATTTAGCCAACATGAGTTGAACATCTAAAACTACAGCAGATTATTCAGATACTTTAACAGTACATTTTGTCAAATTAGGAGCAGTCATTTGGAAGACACAATGGAACATGTACAAGATAAAACCAATACATTTTTGTTTGCCGTTCACGGTTAAAGTAAGACGAAATTATGTAAGTAATTAAATTGAAATCAAAGCTCATATATAAATTATAATTTACTTTATTGGTCATTTATAAAACGCAGAGACCAATAATTATTAATATGATAATATAATCAGTGTAATATGAGCACAGAGCATATCTCTCGGGAAACCGTAGTGTTGGTTGGACGCCACCGCACTTTCCAAGGTGAACGGTCGAGCTGCCAACACTTTCAATTATTGTTCAACAAGCTATGGTGTATTTAATAAAGTTTTAATTACCCGACTGTGTGGATAGAAGGATTATGTTTGTAAATTATAGGTTTGGCTTTTGCGTGATTAGTTATTTGGTATTGACAGTGTCACTCAGTGTGTATTGAGCTTAAAAATATTCAATGGCGAATTAATAAAAGGTTATTTCATTGTTTTCCTTCTTCATTTTAGTCACTTCACTCGTTATGATCCTGAACATTTCAATATAAAATTTTAAGCCACCAAGACCAAAAGATCCCTCTTTACAAAATTGTTTTTTCAAATTCAATATCCAAACCGACGGCACCAAATCCGATCTTTATCACCGCTGGCCCAATATTTAGACTATTTAAGAGGTCCCTTGAATAGCCAGTATTAGCATCAGCTCCCTTTAATGCGGCCGAATTCAAAAGACACCCCACACTTACTTTTTGTGCTGAAATTACACACGTCAGCGCATTGAATGGTTCGTTTAAAAGCATTCCTGCTCCCCACGTGTTCTGCCAGACTATATTTAGTTACCTTGACAGTGGACAATTTATTTGGCATGGTTAACAAGCAGCGGATAGGAGACGTCTCTAAAAGCGAGTGCGTGGGTCATACTGTGTACACTGAAATAGCTAAGTGCTCCTCGCGTGTTTACTTTGTGAATTTGATTGAAAATACCTTGATTTTGCACGCCTCATAAGCGAAGCGTTGAGGTGGGTACTACTGTCACTTCGCGCAAAACATCTGATTTTTCAAACTTAAAATGTCTTTATGTATCATACATTGCACTTGTAAGATAATACATACACACACATATTAAGAAAAAACACTATTTTTAACGTTCATGATATTTTTGATGTCATTTTTGTTATTTAAACTAGTTAAAAAACAGTTTAAAAAAGTTCTGTCTTGGACGTCCGTGTGTCTGTATGTGCGGATCCTTTTTCTTGTTAACACGATAGCGACCGAAATACTTTACTAATCGAGTCTTTTTTTTTCTCTTACGCTTGAGTATGCTCAGGAATAGAACCCTTTCATTTTTCAGGGTCTGATTCGATGTGGTTTAATTGTTATTAAATAAACAAAAATAATAATTAATAAATATTTATTAAAAAAAAAATTATGAGGCGTGCACTTTTGGATTTTCCAAATTATTTTTACTTGCACTGATAATAATCAAAAATACAACTAATAATAATAATAATAAGGGCGTAGGGATGTGACGACCCCATCGCCCACGGTTGGAATATCTATTGTCTACGTGACAATAGATATTCCACCCGTGCAATCAGTCAACCCGCAGGACACCTTGTGGCGGGGTGTCGGGGAGTAGCGACCCCGCGGAAACCGAGTGCTCCCGGGGGAGGCCCCTGTCTTCATCTCCGGCTCGCCTTCACCGGCCGGTCGGAGTGAAGCCTGACGAGGACAGGACCCCCACCTCTGGCTTGCCTTAACCGGCCGGCCAGAGTGGAGTCGCGAGAGCTTTTAGCTCGAAGGGTGGATGCGAAGCGAGTGGGCACGTGATGCTGGACCCTCAGGGAGCGCGTGATCGTAGTTTAAAGTCCACCCAACAAACAATTATGCGTTGGTTGCAGGCTATTTTAATGTTTAAGGTACTACTATTGATTTATAATGGATTCAGTTATCACTAAAGGTGGTTCAGTACACTTATTAAATAAGTTCAGCTCTTCAAGTTGCATTACAACTGTAAATAACGAATCACAATTTCCTTAGTAGTTAGTGTAGTATCAGTGGCTGCGTATATACTTAAGACGTTAAAGCTTGTTTCTGCTTACAACGTTAAAACCTGTTGAAAGATCTTCATTAACTCTCTTTAACTCTTATTGCTACAAATCTGCTATAACGGAGTTGCTTTTAGATCATAAGACTTTATTTCAACTTCAGTAACGTTAGCGGTTCTGCAAGGGAGTTAATTAAGAGTGTAGTAACACCAAACTCTACATACGTTGTATAACCCTTATATACAGTTTACGCCTGTTATACTAAAGGCAATCATAGGTTAAATAGTTACAGTGGTTTTGTACGATCCTTATATAAAAGGTTTTGGTGTAAGATGAATTACTTGTAACTCTGTAAAAACACCATTAAATGTTTCGAACGCTTAAAGAGTTTATGCATAACCTAACCTCAAATTCTGAAAACATTTATCGAACTGAGCTCGTGACAATATTTTTGTGTATCTTTTGTGTTTGTGAATGTATGAACTGTAAGCTGTGCATTTTCTTTAAAATGAAACCTGCGCCTGGGGTGACTTGAAGATTAGGGGTTTCATTACTTTGTAAGGAACCCTAATCCAAACATGTATAAATAAAGCTAAAATCAGTATTTTAGTCTCCACAGCAGGTAAATGTCTTCGATAAGTGTATAATTCCTCTCTTATATCAACCCAAGACCGTATTATACTCTTTACCACCGGCGTTGTAGTTCATCAAGTGTCATAATTGATTTAAGGGAAGACTGTAACTTTAAGAAAAAATCGTCATTTTGATTACTTTCTGTAAACATAACCTAAAAATTTATTGGTACAAAATCACTTTCTAATAACGATATATTTACATTTTTCTAATTATTTTACTTAGTTTTATGTTTATAATCACTAATAAAACCGAGCAACACTTGAAAATGACGTTTAAAACTATTTTAGGTTATTTTCATTTTCAAATGTTATCCTTTTATTCCTCTAATTCATAATTTTATGAGGGCGCGTTAAAATTGAGATGAGAAACACGATACGCTATCACAGTAAACTGGCAAGCGCACTAATAATTAACTTAACACTTCAAAAATACTTTAAATCCACAATACATTTTGTGATGAGAATATTGCAATGGCGGCATACTGTCGGCAGATAAACGAAGCACTCATTTGGACAAATAATAACTTAATAAATTAATAGAATTCTTTTTACTTTAAAGCTTTTACAATCTGATTTTGACACAGAAAACTTTTCAAATGACTTATAAGGTATCAACGTACCGGTCTTAGTTCTAACTAACACCACTATAGATATGTTATATAACTCTAGGTTTCAACTTAACTCCATTCTAAAGGCGCTATAAAGTTTCAAACTAAAATTGACGTTCTTGTAACACCTCTTACACACTTCAACTAAAGGCTTTGTAGAACCACTATATAGGGCTTCATACAGGCTTAGCCTGCAAAATTTTGTGCCAAAATCGAGGGTATAAAGGTGTTATTACACTCTATAACTCTCTTATAAGAAATACGCTACCTCTTAAATATCTAAGTAGAACCGAAATACATGTCTAATAAAGCTTGTCTTAACGCTTAATTGTTTGTTGGGCAGGGACGCCTCTCCACCCTTAGCTGCTCACAATATGTTGCCCCCTTGTCGCACTATTGCAGCGACTTATTTCGGGGGCCCATACAGTGAGAGGGCGAGTCACCACCTGCCAACATATTTTTACTTTCTTTTAGTAGAAAGGCAGGTGCCATAGTTTCCCATAGTCCTCAGTACCAGTCCATTTAGCATCCCAATCCATAGCCCAATCATTAAATTTCCATACCCTGCAATAGTCCTACATCGGCCGCGGACTGCCCAGGGCTGTATCTCTATAGTGCAGTCATGGGCAGGCTGCGGCTGGTGTCCCACAACACATTAAAATTCTCGAAAGGGCCTCTGCGTGTTGGATCCGTGTCCCTACGTAAGCCTTCCAAAGATCCGGGTACTGTCCTTCTGGTGGTACCCGAGTATTATGGAAATGAGAAACATAATAATAATAATAAAATCTTTATTAGCAAGCAGGCCAGGTACATTAAAAATTAACAATCTATGTACTTACAAACTAATTACTAAAACCTACTAGCTAAAAGGAATGCCGCTCAGCATTTTACAGTGAAAGCATAGACTTTCACTGCAGAGCTGATTTTCAGCGACACCTTATTTATATATCTAATTATAAAAAGATTTACTATATTTATTTTATTTGTTATATATATATAATATATATATATATAACAAATAAAATAAATAGTAGTACTTATAAATAAACAATGTATATTTTGTTAAGTGAACAATTATATCAATAAATACAATACATGCCAAAACCAGACAAGTGCGTAGGATTACAAACGAGCAATGAAATGTTTAAACATGTTTCTGTTTGATTAAAAGGTACGCTGTTAGATGTTTATTAAATGAGAATTTTGATTTCTTATTCCGAATAGGAGGAGGTAGAATATCTTATTAACACATTTTGCTATAAGAGTTAAAAAAAGCCATAGCATATGCTTCTGGTAGTAGAAAAGGAAATTAAAATAATGAATATTAATTCAAAAACATTTCTTCACATATTTTTTTCCTTCTTAATTTCACGAAACTCGTAAAAATTGAGTTAACCTATGCTTTCTCAACACGCTTATAACCTTAATAACTTTGCAAACTAAAATATACGTTAAAAATTGTAAAAGTTTATATTCATAAGAGACAATTCCGAGCTTAATGGTAAATGCGGGATGCGACGGCCGCAAAAAATTGCACCTCCCTAATCCTATTTTCCAGTTGTCAGATTTCCCTGAAGCCGCGTTTAATCCTCCATTACAAAACGCAAACCGTCATTTAAACCGACTCCTTGGCAGACTGCATTACACCGCCTTTAATATCCCTTTAGTTATTAGCTTTGAATTTGCATCGAGACGAGACTTTTTCATTTTAATTAGCTGCTAGTTTCCAGACTTAAGGAAGATTGATAGCTGGCGGCTACTTCTGTCGACTCAATTTATATGCAACTCAACTCATTTATAAGCCTCAATGTTAATTTCATGAGCTCTAGCTTCATAACTTGGTATGAAATGAAATGAATTTTCTTGGTATGAAATTTTTCTTGGTATGAAATTGAAAAAAATTAGTGGGAGTCGAGCATTGCTTCGGCACGAAATGGGTCAAGCTCGC
>CAJQZN010020849.1:2982-26391 GCA_907164685.1 Colias eurytheme
ATCTTTTAATTTTTCTCAAGCCAGAAACCTGCAAATAACAATAAAATCCATACTTAAATACTTTTTTTTTCTCCTAACTTAAAGCAGTCATTATCAATGAAGTACTTCGTACCTACTCAAGTATCGATAATTGCACAACACTATGGAAGTTATATTTTGCATTTTTTCTAAAAACTAAGCTGATTATGATTTCATTTCAATGATTACGGTTAGATAAAACATAGATGATTATGAAAATAACGTAAATTTACTTACTATAATACAATTAACAAAAAAATTGATCAAAACACTAACCTGTGAAAAGACAAATTCCAATCTTCATCCGATTTCCCAGTACTACGGCTTTTGCAGCCGTGAACAACACAAGCCATGTAATCTTTAGTAAATTATCTTTTTAGAAAATAACTTAAGAAACTAGAAAACACGTTTTTCACTTCAAAAACAATAATTAAAATCACCATGCGTTAGTGACCAGACTGGTCACTAAAACAAATTGAAATGAGCACATGTCATTTCAAACTGTCGAACTGACATATATCTATCCTCTTTTTTCGCATGACATTTTGCCATAAGCCAAAAAGGCCAAACTAGTGCTTTATTGTTCAATTAATTGTTACTTCTCCAGGCTTGTTAATTGCTCCGAGCCATAAACTGCCATAAAGAAACAAAATCCCGCAGATTCGATGTCATCTAGTTGTTATTCGGTTACCATGGCAACCGTATCTCAACCCACCTGGCACGCATCCCGTAACTTTGACGCAAATTGGAGTGTCAACCTTTTTCAAAGCTGACCCCATATATCTTGGTTTGGGAAGGAAATGTACACTTTAGGTTGTGAGGTGAAAGGTTCAATATGCCAAATCGATACGTAAGGGCTCTTTCAATTTATGCGTTTCGTATCGGACCGCTACAGTGCCGGAGCGGTGCGTTTGTCGTACGGCGCACGGCCGGTCGTTTGTTTTCATACAAAATGCACGGTGCGGCAACAGTGCGGCGTCCGTACCGCGAACGCTCGACAGCAGGACGGCAACGTCGCAAGTCCCATAGGTATGTCGGAAATGCAATAAAGTATCGATGTATATCGTATCAATGTTTTTTGAAAATATCAATATCGATATTTTTATTAAAAAACTAGCGGTCCGCCCCGGCTTCGCTCGTGGTACATGTTTACGTTTTCTCTACATAAGAACCATCCTCGTACTTCAAGGAATATAATAAAAAAAGAATTATCGAAATCGGTTCAGCCGTTCTCGAGTTATGCGCTTACCAACACATTTTGTGATTCATTTTTATCTAAAAGATATAGATATATCGGTATGATTTGACAGAGAATATTCGTGCTCTAAAAATTAATTTTTTGGTCTAATCTAATTCAATCACAAATTCAATCATCTTGCATTTCTACGGATACTCAAGTACAGAAATACGCGCGTTTTGAGGTTATAATATACTTATAATATATAAGTTAGCCGTGGTAATAATACGGACGGGCAGTTGAAGAGCACTAACAGTAATGTTTCTTCGTCAGCGTCCATGGCTTAACTCCCGTATGTATTACTTTACTCTTTGGCTTAACTGGTGTCAAATAAATTTAAAACAGCACTAGCATACAAACGCACGGCAGTTAGATACGCTTTCAATTTAAGCGTTTGGTAACGGACTGCTACCGTACTGCAACGGCACGGCAGCGGGTTATAACTAGCGGCACGGAAAACGTGCGGCAGCGGTCCGATACGAAACGCATAAATTGAAAGAGCCCTAAATCAATGTCAGAATTTCTAAATTGCAAAGTGCGTCACTTCTATTACAAAGAGAACTCAAACTCGAAGGCTGGTTTAATTTACTCTTGCTGTTACAATTTGACCAGTGTTACTAAGTACATAGGTATTTAGCTACTAATTCCCGACTACCCGCTTTTTATCTTGCCTACATTAACAATTTTCATAATTGCACAGTAAAAACCGTTTTCAAGGAACCAACCCAAACAGCAAGTCAACTATAAAATAAAAACAATAACTATTTAAAAAAACAGTAAGTAATTAATTCATCAAAAATGTACGCTTACAATTTTTGTCATAGCCACATTAAGGAATTACCATTACCTAAGCAGGTAGTTAAAAATTCTTATTACATCAAACGGTCGACCTTCGCGTTACTTGAAAATTCCTTTGAATGTTTTTATTCAATATCTACAACTCAATTTGTAAAGTAATTGAATTCCTTCGTGAATGGATATAATTAAGTTTATGGATGACTAGCTTTCCACCCGCAGCTTCGCCCGCGCAGTCTAAGAAAAACCCGCATAGTTCCCGTTCCCGTGGGATTTCCGGGATAAAACCTATCCTATTTCCCGGTATAAAAAGTAGCCTATGTCCTTTCTCGGGTATCAAAATATCTCTATACCAAATTTCATGCAAATTGGTTCAGTAGTTAAGGCGTGATTGAATAACAGACAGACAGACAGAGTTACTTTCGCATTTATAATATTAGTATGGATATAATTGAGAGTTGTTTAGTACCTAAATATCATAATACCAAGATTATAATTAAAATTATTTGGGTTATTCATGAAAATCCTTTTTTTTTTATAAAATCGAAGTGTGTTGGCTTATCTTTTTTTTCACATTGCGATAGCAATTGATACAGCGATTCGATGGTATGATAAATTTGAATCTAGAGTTAGTTTTATTTAAATTAAGCTGACTAGCTTTCTACACACGGCTTTGGCTATATAGGCAAATAAAATTCTCATGGGAATGAGATGTTTTTCCGGGTAAAAATTGCCTATATAAGTAAATATCTCCAGGCCAAAAAATCTAATATGTATAAAAAAAAACACTTGAACAAACATTAACACTTTCGCATTAAATTGATAACGTTAGTAAGGATAAATGAGAATCAACACATAGGTACAGATAGACAAGCTAACACTTCAATTTACAACGCTCGTAAAGCGAAATAAGGTCCTTTTAATGGCGTCTACCGTAAAATCAGTGGCATGATAACTACTGAGATTACGGGATTTACTTTAATTAACATTTAGCATTAACCTAGATAAATACGAAGTGAAAACATTTTAGATTATGCGTGTGTTTCTAAGTTTCTTTATTCCACATATTTAAAAAAAATTGGTTGTCTGTAAAGTCGGTTTACTGACGATAGTTGAACGTGACAACGTCCGATTGTGCTTCTTTGTCGTTCGTTCCGCGCTCTCGCTCGCACTTCAAGCCTTACATGGAACGCCTCAGAGCGAGGTAACGCCGCATGAGTCATGTTTTTTCGTATGTGCACGCGGCTCTATCGAATTATAAGACGTTGTCACGTCAAAAATGATGTGTGAAAATGATGTATTTACCTACCTGCTGCAATTTTTTTGTTTTTGTACATCTTAAAAAAAATCACAGAAAATACTTCGACCATTTTTGCGTTATAGGTTCTTAGCTGATTTTCTTTATTCGTACATAAATATTGCTTTTCTGCACCTCACACAAAAATTTGCAACTGTCTTTCAACAATGATTTTGAGCTTATAACTAACAATTTTCCTGACACTTACCACCGAATCATTCATATTGAATGTAGTATTATTATGTAGAACATTTGCGGTTTCAGTACAATATATTTTGAATACGTTTATAGATCGGTAGCCAAAATTACTCGCCCTAATGGACAATTGCCCATTCATCCAGATACATTTAACGTCACAAAAGCCCAAAAAGTGAGGCTTTAGCTGAAATATTTGAAACGTGGGCTCGGATAATTGAAATAAAAAACGTATGACGCTGCAGCATTTTGTTTTGTGGCAAATGGACGTGAAATTTTGAATGGGGCTATAATACTTATACATATAATATTATAAACGAGAAAGTTTGTGATGATGTGTGTGTGTTTGTTACTCTTTCACGCAAATACTACTGAACCGATTACAATGAAATTTAGCACACATATAGAGGGTAACTTGGATTAACACATAGAATAGGTTTTATCCCGGAAATCCCACGGGAACGGGAACTATGCGGGTTTTTCTTTGAAAACGCCTCTATATTATGTGTGCTAAATTTCATCGTAATCGGTTCAGTAGTATTTACGTGAAAGAGTAACAAACACACACACATCCTCACAAACTTTCGTATTTTATAATATTAGTTGGATTAGATACGACGATTTATTGGCCACTAAATTACTGGCAAAATCATAACGCCACAATAAAACCACATAATTTTGTGAATTAAATTTAAAATGGCTTCAAATGTATTCGCTAAATGGTTTGGTTTGTTTACCAGCTAGCAACACGTTATTTACAAACAAGTTTTTTCACTATTTGATTGTTTGCGAGCGGAATTTTTATCTGTTTACATATTTGTTTGGCTGAAACAATTTCCCTTTGTTTGCTTTGACACGACTTAACGGATTATATCAAAGTTGTACGCCTGATAGAAGCTTCTGTTTTTTCGTGTGAATGTATGGTTCCGTATAAACACGAACAGGTTGTTGCTTCAATATTGAAAAATCTTTTAGCACCTTTGTCTTATGTGGTCTTATCATTTTTACTAAGCATGTGTAGTGGCATTTTCTCTATTACTAAATTAGGGCCACAACCCTTTTTTCTGTTTCATTTTCTGGTATTTTGACATAAAGAAGAAAGAAACAATAAAGTCGTTAGTTAATGTTAAAATGAAAATTAAGTTAATTTTAAACATTCCACGTATCTCTTCGCTCGTCATACACCAAACAAACAAAGTAATTGTACAAAATGAAATGCATTTATGCTCACAAATTCCCATAAATTCGGGTATTTCGGGATACTGCTTTCGCATTTGTCCCTAAATCCTATACGGTCCCCATTAAGGGTCAAGGACGGCACCTTGTTTACTTTATAGCCAACCCAGCTTTGCGTTTGCCCTTCCTTCAATGTTGCCCTTTCGCAGGAAAATCAAACTGGGTGTAAGTAATACCTTATTTTGTTGTAGATTATAGAAAATATTGTGTTATTTGGACAACAAATTGGTGGCCCAATGTCATTTTATGTCCTGTTACATCAAATGTATATTTCAGATATACGTATTAAAATAAATGGTCTCCATACAAAATATCGTAAAATTTTTATGAACCACATTTTCACTATTTTCATAAACTGTATTAAGCACTATGTAATAATGTATGTATTATGACTGATGTACGTGTCTTAAAGAATAAATAATTTTTTACTTTTACTTACTTTTTTACGTTTGTTCAGTTTCGTCAGGTCACACTACTTTCTAATAAAGGAGGCAATGTAACGATATATGTAAAATGCATTTTTCCCTTACTCGAAATGGAAGTACCAGTATCCGCCCCTTACTAACGAACTGGACGAAATGGATGAAACCTTAGCACATTTAAAATGTATATATTACTCCAAGTGGTACAGAATACCTTATCGTTAACCAAGTAACCAAGACTGCTAGAAACTTGCAAAGATCAAAACAGTAAACAGAGCTAGACGAAGCAAATCCAAGGAGACTAGCTCTTTAATAACTGTTTGGAAACTGGGCAAGATTAATTTTAGGATGAAACTGTTGAACTTCGCAAACTAGCTGATGGTCTGTTTAAACAGCCTTCGCAAACTAAAAGTTTTGACTGAATACTTTTAAAACTTGGCGTACTTTTAATGAGGATCTTGTTCGGTCTTATTGCAGTTTTTTTTTGTTTGCAAGGTCTGGATAATTTTGTTAGCTTTTATGTGAGTTTAGAATTATCTTATTTGCGACGAAGGTGTTGATTAGTTCGTAGGGGGACAAAATTAATAATAACGAAATCCACTCAAGTTTTATTAACTGTTTTTTTTTTAACACAATGCTGTTAAAGAAAACCGTCCACTAGTTTTTAAATCCTGCATATTGTACTCAATAAAAAGGGCAATTATATTTGTTGATTGACATCATGTTTTTCGGTATTTATTTCCGGTTGATTTATTATATTATGGAGACCGTCGATCTCTTGCTAACTCTAGTTTAAGTACGTGTACATTTTCAAACTGTGATCTCTATCGTTTTAATTTTAGGGTTCCAACAAGAAATAAATATGCTTCGTTTTATTTATTTTGTTTAGTATATCTTATCTCCGAGACAACGAAAATTATTATCAATTTGGAACTCCCATCTCGTCTGAGAATATTATCTTTGCACAAAAAATACCAAACACACGGCGCAGGATAAATTGCCATTATTCTGAATTTACTTAAAATATCACTCCTCAGTGGTGCTACGTTCCTGGTACTCTCCCAGAGGCGAAATAAAAAAATATTATCTACACTTTCATAAATCTTGTACGTGATTTTATCAAACGAGTTTGTATTTTATCAAGAGTCCTTTACGAATTCAATTTACAAAAATAAATTAGAAATGGTTCAAAAAAAATTCTTACGGTCTCTTAACTTTCGTCTACATTTGCCTCGTTGTTCTTATGATAATCTGTTGGTCAGGTACAATATGATGTCCCTGTCTGACAGGCGCTCATTAAGTGACGCACTTACTCTCAGAAAAATTTGCTTGGGTGAAATCGATTCTCCATATCTACTCGAGTCATTGTACTTTCGGGCCCCAACAAGACCTTGTCGTTCCAAAAATCTTTTTCACGTAGGGCACACAAGAACTAATGCCGGTCAACGAGCGCCACTCCATAGAATGTGTAATTTGCATAATTCTCTACTTAATGACACTGATATGTTTTCATGCTCTCAAATTAGTTTTAAGAATAATTTAAAGAAGTTGTTTATTTAATTAATAGCAGGAGTTGTTAAGATAACTGTTTGATTCTGATTTTTTCTGTTATTGTTATTTTATGTATTTAATATGTACACAGTGAGACGTTGAGGGTGCAATTTAGATTTAATAGCCGAATGTTACAATAATCTTATTATATTTGTAATTGTACCTGTGTGTTCTCCAAATAAATAAATAAATAAATAAATTCCTTTGTTACAATTTAGGCACATCGGTAAATAGAAGGTAATGTTATAAAAGGAATGCTATAAAATTGTAGACTTTTGTATAACAATTGGATTCGTTTCGAGTGAATTAGAATTTTGTGAACAAAAGTAAACGCCAAATACTGCTGTATGAAATTTCCTCTGCGGTTTTTTACGTGTATACTCATGAAAGAAGTATCTCTTTCAAGCTGACTGTACGCTATATTTTATACTATAGTTCTGAAGTATACCAAAGTTCATTCAATTGACTCAGTAACTCGTTCAGACACCTTAACATACAAATGTTCTTATTTGGGTTAGAGTTAACTCTGTAGTTAAAAAAGATGAGATGAAATGAGATTCAATTTGTTAAAACAAATATTTATCAGATATTTGGTATTTTATTATTCTCGCCATACGAATGTCCTATGTATCCATACCATTGCAACTAGGTACTATAACGTCTTACTTTAGACGAAAAACGATACTAAAAACCTATTCCCACTAAAATAATATACATCAAAGCGGCAAGTAAAAGAAAATAATTGCGTTCAGAATCGTAATATAATTTCCCCGAAAGCAACGAAACAAAGCCTTTGAGACCTATATAGCAATCGATCGTTAAAAGCGATAATATCGCCAGTCAGTTAGCCATGTCAAGGCTACATTTCTATTTAGAGACAATTTAAATTATTTACTATTACTACTAGCCGCTGACGTGGCGGCGTTTTACCTCGCTGTTTCATTTTATATAACATGGTTACAGTGCTTTTTAAAGCACTGTAATAAGTACATATCAATGTGGACATAAAATATATTTATTTAGGTAATATTAGTAATATTATTATTTATATATATTTTTTTATTTTTGTTCATTTTTACGTATTTATATCATGTACTGAATAAAATGTGTATATATTTTATTGTATTCTCTTATTATTTCTACCCTATTCTAAAAATATGTTTTTATTTTGTCTGACAACATTTTGCGCTTCTTTGCCTTTCTCCCCGTGGTTGCCTGGCAGAGATCACTGCATAGTGATAAGGCCGCCCTTTGTGCTTTTTAATCTTATTTTTGTAACCTTTATGTATATTTTGTTTTTTTGCACAATAAAGTGTTAAATAAATAATAAATAAATAGGAAATTCAATTTTCTTCTTTTCAAATCGCCTGACTGACAAATTCAGTTCAATGGCTTTTTTTGTGGTTTCTTAGCTGTAGTTCGATATGATAGGTTCAATTACTGTATATATGATGTAAAAAGAGTTCCATATTATGATAGATTAAACTACTGGATATACTATGATGTAAAGAAATTTGCTGATCTTTTCTTAATTTGTAATAAATAAACTTCTGCTTCAAACACACCATCAGTAGCAGTACCCTTTGTTCTACTATTCAATTCAGAACCTTCTCCCCTAACAATTAAGATCTATAATCCCAATCCTTATTTTTCTTCCAGCAACCTGTTGACTGCCAGCAATGCCACCACACACGACGTGCCGAACAGAAGATGATTATATAGAGGTTATGTGGAGAAGAGGACAAAGCCGATCCCCATAGCGTTGTATAGATCTGTTCTTTGCAAGGGCCGAAGGCGTTGCAAGTATGTATCTTTTATTTATTTGCTCAGATATTTCGCAACACAGAAAAAAGACATGATGACTGTTTTGTTTAATGAGGTAGAATTTCACGATGTGTATGATTAAACTTCTTATCATATTATGTTGTTTAAAAAGCTCTGAGCACTCAGTGATCATGTCTATCTATATCCAACGCTGAAATATTTTTTTAAGCTGACCCAGTAGTTTCTAACATTAGCGTGATCAAACGAACAAACTCTCTAGCTTGATATTATTTAATTAACTTTTAAAATTAATACTAATAGTATTGTACAGTGACAGAATTTGCTAACAGCATATTCTTTACCTTTAATCGATTTTTCATTTTACTGCAGAATACTATCACATTCACTACTCTATTACGGTATGCATAATAGAAAAGAACTATAAATTCCTTATAAAATTGCCCTCTTACTTTCGCCCTTTAGCCTTCGTATATCCAGTAACTATATTACTAATACCATCATAATCTGAAAAGTTAAATTGTAATAGTACAAACCACAAACTAACTAATGTGACATCCCACTTTGATTATGAGAAGCGACGTTCGTTAGAAATGCATGCCAATGAGTTCCAATTAAAATTTCAACAGAGTTTTGTCTAATTTGCAAGTTAATTAAGACTTTCTCGTTGATATTATTATTTGAATTGCATTTCTTGGTAGTACATCTCGTTATTTGTACTAACTATAATTTATTCAAAACTAGAACATTCCATTGAGAATTGTCTCAAAATAATACTGAAAAGGCAGCACAAAATAATACATGCAAATATTATTAATAACTCAGGCCCCGGAATCACAGACACAATAGAAAATCTATTGTGTCGTGGACCGATCGGGCCGTTCGGGGCTCAATGGGTTAAAAATAATGCACAAGTAAATTTTAAATGTTTCCAAAACGCAATTATTTGATTAAATTTATCAAATCAAAATCATTTTCAGGCATTATCAGTTCATGTTCATTGTTTCAAACTTCTCTTACAATTTGATTTACGTAACGTAAGGAAAATACCATTCATTTTCAAACAGGCGTCCCACATTCATCAATGCCCAGCATATTGAACTTTTATCCATTTCCCTGTCCTAATATTAAAAGACTAGCTAACCTAGACAGGTTTCTCTGCTCGAAAATTATTTTTCCATTCTTACATCAGTTTTCAGTGACACTCCGCTCCTATTTGCGTAACGGTATAATTTATAACCTTTCTCGATAAATGGACTATCCAACATATAATTTTTATTTTTATTCAAACTAGTCCTTCCACGTTTCATCTCGGCCAATGAAACAAACTTAACTAGTGCTATCATCGAGCTTTACAATAACTGGCATTACTTAACAATATTTAATGAATGTTCATTGTCTAGAGATGAATCTCCTGAACATGGACGCGGAGAACCGCGTGGTTCTCAACGTAGGTGGTATTCGCCACGAAACCTACAAAGCTACACTGAAGAAGATCCCCGCGACGCGGCTGTCGCGGCTGACGGAGGCGCTTGCCAACTATGACCCAGTCCTCAACGAGTTCTTCTTCGACAGGCACCCTGGGGTGTTCGCGCAGGTCCTCAATTATTACAGGTAATGTTTTTTTCAATAACTTTGATTTGAAATTGTACCTTTTCACCAGCTGAAGATGGCTGACAGGCATTCGTCATACAATTCATAATTATATCGTCTCAAAATTTCGATTTGCAACCTCTTATTGATGCATTCTTACAATGTTGTTGTTTATAATATACACTATTATTAATTTAAGCTAAATATATCAGCCTATTTTTACATTGTATAATAGAGTCTATACTTTCGTAAATACTCCGTATAATATTGAACAAATTGATCCATTTTCCGCACACACGGATTCTAATATTCAAATTCACGTTTAAAATACAAATTTTATCTTGCCTTACAATCTTTCCTTACCTTTCATCGCTACCCTTACTTTTATATAGAATGTTTAAGGGTAATAGAAATAGAAATAGAAAAAATCTTTATTGAAAAAGTTTCAAAATAATACAGTTAAAAATTTGGGGAAATTAAAGCCTGTGTTAGTTCAAAACTGTGTTACAGGCTTTAGAATCCCCTCACAATCTTAGTATATTGGTTGCCTTTTTCAACTTAAATAATTTTACAATTTAAACAAAAAAAAAAAGATTGCATGCATGTATGTTTGTGTGTGTGTGTGTGTGTGCGTGTGTGTGTGTGTGTGTATGTATGTGTGTGTAATAGAATAATAATTTCTTTTAAATATATGAACGTAATAAGTTCTCTGTGGCTTCGTAATCTAACTGCTTAAGAATAATTAATAGATTTTTTTTAAATTTATGATTTGTATATTTTTTAACTATTTTTACGTTATTACCAAATAAGCTATTATATATCTTTGGAGAAAAGAAATCCAAACATCTACTACCGAAAGCAGTATTAAACGTTGGAACAGGAACCCGCTCCAATCGTTTGTCACATTGTGAAAGTGTCGGTACAGTGTATCGATGAAATTTGCAAAGGCAGCGATATAAAAACATTTTTCTCACTGTTAGTACATTACACTGTTGATATAGATCAGTTGTAGGGTGCCTGAACGGTAGACGATACATAACCTTAAGTATGGCGCGTTGTGAACGTTCCAATTGTATAAGGTTACATTTAGGTGCACTGCCCCAGATGGTCAAGCAGTAGGTTATGATACTCTCACATAAAGATTTATATGTTAAAGTGAGTATATCAGGGCTGGCCACTTCCCTTAGATTTTTAAAAACATGCATCAATTTTCTAGATCTAGTGGAGACTTCAGTTATGTGTGGGCCCCAGGTAAGTCGGTCATCCAATATGACTCCCAAATACTTTATAGTTTCAACTCGATCCAAAGTGGCACATGAGCAACACGCGGGGAGGCTCACCTCTCTGTTACATGGGTAGGTATGCAATTTAATGTTAAATGACTCATCCGGGCATGTACGAGCTGTAATATTAAAGCAAACATATTTGGTCTTCATGGTGTTTAGTGTAAGTAGGCTATCTTCTAACCAGGCTGTTACCTTACTCATTTCTATTTCAGCAGTTTGTCGTACTGCACTCCAAGAAGAACCATGAAATAAAAGAACAGTATCGTCCGCGAACATGGTTATGTCGGTATTATTTAAACGAAGATTACTTAGTTCGTTCACGTAGACAATAAACAGCGATGGACCGAGGGTGCTACCCTGCGGTATTCCGTACAAACATGAAGCGTTGTTGCTAAAGTGGCCATTTACCCTTACCCTCTGTGTTCTGCCTGTCAGATAAGATCTGAACCATTCAAGAGGCATTCCCCTTACTCCCATATTTTGCATACGTGCCAAAAGTATAGGAATAGATACGGTGTCAAATGCCTTTTGAAGGTCCAGAAATACACCCATGCACTTTTCATTGTTGTCCAGGTAAGATCGTATTTTTGATGTTAAGTTGTAGACAGCATCCTCTGTAGACTTACCGATCCTGAACCCATATTGCAGTGAACTGAGCATCTTAAATCTAGTTAAGTATTTTATCAATCTATTGTTTACAATTTTTTCAATTATTTTAGAAAATGTAGATATAAGCGAAATTGGTCTATAATTACAGGCTAAACTTTTGTCACCAGATTTAAAAATAGGAGATACTATGGCTTTTTTAAAAGAGTCTGGAAAAACGGCACTTTCAAAACTAAGATTAATTAAGTATGTAATAGGTTCAATGATTAGATTTTGAATTTCTTTTAGCAAATTGGTAGATATATTATCCCAACCTGTAGCACAGGAAGATTTTAAACTATTTATTACACTTTGAACCTCATTGCAGTTTGTCGGTAAAAGTAGGAACGAATTAGGGGGGGCGTCTACAGAGGAAGCTTTTTTAGCCAAACAACCCTCAGTGCATCCCAACATATTAAGTGTATTGTTTGCTAAATCGCTACCTATAGAAGTAAAATATCTGTTCACTTCATTAAGCGAGTCATTAGCAGATGTTTTTGTTTTTAAGAGCTTATCAGGTATTGGTGTGGTTTTATTAATATTGCATACATCCTTTATTATATTCCATGTATTTTTAATATTTCCTGCATTCTGTCTAAATTGGTTTTGATAATACTGTTTCTTAGCTGTTTTTATTAAATAATTACATGTGTTACGATATCTTTGAAAATAATCTTTAAATTCTATGTCATTAGGTTTAGCTTTACATTGTTTTTGCAATTTGTTTCTTTTTCTAATAGACCTCAAAAGTCCTAGGGTGATCCAGGGTTTAAGACATTTCCTTCTATTGGGTACGACACAGGTTTTGCTATTATTTTGGATAATTGTCTGCAATTTAGATATTAAATAGACAGCGGCTTCGTTAGTATCTGTTATTTGAAAGTATTCATTCCAATCTACCTTGGACAGTTGTTCCTTTATCATGTTATAATTTAACCTAGTTTTAGAAATTATGGAAGCATCTTTTGAGATATTGCTGTCATTTATTATTAATAGAATGGGTGAGTGATCCGTCAATTGTTCGAAAATAACAGTTTGCCATTTTAGCTGCGACTTAATCATAACATGATCGATACATGTCTTGTCCCTTGTAGGTTTGTCAATTCCTTGTAGTAAACCATAAAATGCCATTAAACTTAAATAATAAGCACCATGTGTTGTTATGTCACCAGAAAGAATATTTATGTTTATGTCACCTGTAAATATAATAGTTTTAGATTTTGTGTTCTTTAATATGTTATCCAGTGAGTCTATGTATTTAGTAGGATTGGAAAAGCAAGGTGGTCTATACGAGCATATCAAGGTACAATTATCATGCAAAGCTAAAACCAAACAATTCCCTTCTTCAATATCTGGTTCTGTTGCCGTTGCCGATATACCCTTTCGTACGTATACTACAATACCGTCATTTTTATTGAGAAATCGTTTTGTTGAAAATACTTGATAATTATTAAGAGATGGTGGAGGTTTAGTGTTGTCTAGCCAACATTCAGTCAAAACCATTACATCTATACGCACATTGAGCATTTCAACAAATACAAGAAAACTGTCTAGGTTATGATTTACACTTCGTATGTTTACTGTAACCATAGTAAAAGAATTAGTGTTTATCATTACTTTCTGTGATAAGTTGTTAGGATTATTTATGGTAATACATGACGGAGTGTGCAAGTTGTCCAAATCGTTTTGTATATTATTATTTATTTGTCTATCGAATGGTGTACAAGAATAAAATGCTGACCTTAAATTTGTGAAGCAACAATACACACTTCAATAATATAATATGCAGTTGAAAAGTATACTTAAATACTTTAATTCTATTAATTTTAACATAAATTGAAAATGAGTACAATAATAAATTTTCATGATCTGTAGTACTAAACATTATTATAATATTATGCAGCTGAATAATGGATGTGTGCATTATTTTTACGTTCATTTTATTATTTTTTAATGATTTTTTGTATTGTATTATTTTATGAAACAGTGTTTTAGTATTGTAATATATAGTTTGCATCAAACTGTAATGTGTAGTTTTATTTGTTAATGTTTTGCGGGTGTAATTCAAATGAAGTAAGCAGTACAACATAAAGAGAAATATAATATAAAAACAATAATTATAAAGTAAAAGTCCCATAAACAGTAGAAAGCAAGTGTTTAAACAATTCAACAACTCAATTTGAAACTTAACAATAATACATAATATGTGAATATTAGATTTAAAATACATGTTACAATACAAGCTATAGGCATGAGTATTCCAAAACATTGGTTGTGAATTTATTTTCGTACATTTAGTGAATGAGAACGTAACCATCCAATTAGCACTTAAATAGAATAAAGAAAAAGGATGATAATAACATATGCATATTTTTGTTAAGCTTGGTTTATACATTTGACGAATGGTTATAATGTAACATAATATAAACGCTGAGTACGACTGGTTATTAAATTGCGTAGTGATAATAGTATAACTAGACTTAAAATTAACACAATCTTCGAGTTTATATAATACAAACAATATTATAAACAAAAAACCCTGTCGATATCAGCTTGTGATTTTATAGTAGTTTTTACAGATTTACTATCTTTTCTGGCATAAATATTTCCGCCACGCGTCCAGATAAAACGCCAATTTCTTTCACCCCCAAGCTTTTCTCGTGCTATATAGAAAAGATTCCGATTTGCATATGTTAAATGTTCGTTTATGTAAAATCGTCGCGGCTCGCCACCGAGCCCCGTGCCAGCGGTATCCGCGCCGCGGCGCACGCGCGCCGCATGCAACAGTTCGTCGCGCAGGTGCCGGCGAGTCAGACGTACGACTATGGGCCGTGCGCGCGCCGTTCCGCCGTCGGTTTCCGCTTGCCGCCGCGTACCTCGTCTGTGCACGTTCACTATGTCGCGTTCCTCAATAGATAAACCTATCTTTTGTGCTAAAGTTATCACAACGTGTAAGAGATTCTCCCCGCTACTTTCACTTACGCCAGTAATCTCGACATCGTTAAGTAGGTTTTCCTGTTGGGATTCATTTAACTGCCTTTTTAACAAGTCTATAGACTCGAGATTTTCGCAGCACGGTTTACTTTCTAATTGTGATACCCGTTCCTCCAGACCGTCGAGGCGCGTACCGAAACTAGCTACCAACGTTGATATTCTAGACATCTC
Organism: Colias eurytheme; assembly: GCA_907164685.1. Taxonomy (NCBI): domain Eukaryota; kingdom Metazoa; phylum Arthropoda; class Insecta; order Lepidoptera; family Pieridae; genus Colias; species Colias eurytheme. Next base: position 18,205 of record CAJQZN010020849.1, read on the forward strand.
AAGTCTAAAGCTAGACAGCTCCGACCGCAGTAGTTTTATTTCCCTTACAAGAGAAGGTGACCCCTGTTGTTGTGGGGGCTCGACATCCAGAAAAACATCGGCTTCTCGTTCAGGAGCAGATTCCGTCTCCGCTGCTTTACTGGCTTTAGCTTTGCATGCTTTGCAGATCCACTTTGCATTCGAACGGGCATCTGGGCTACAACATGGCTTATGATACAGCGCGCAGCATTTATTGCACTTAGCGCCATCTACCGACGCGAAGAATTTGCCGCATACATTGCATTTATTAGCCATAATGATATTGATATTAGATTATAATTATATAGATTAAGAATAATTCAATCTTAATCCAACAGATGGCGAGAATGGAAGCTTCACAGTGCTTGGTTTAATTTTAATTTTAATTCTTATAACTATTATATTTATTATATTCTATTTCGTTTGGCTCCACATACAGTGTTTATGAATTAATATTTCACCAGCAATAGGATGAAAAGAAGAACACCAGAGATTAAGGTGACTGTTAATTTAAAAGGATCAGCTGTTCGGATGGACACGTAAGATCAGCCGTTCGTCAGCTGTTTACTTTGAGTACTCACAGTTATGTTTAGGCACTTAACACAATCAATATAACTCTTTATTCGAACAATTAGGACATATAAGTTCACTTTTATTCACTTTTAACTCTTAAAACTTATTTAAAATATTTTTAATAATTAAAAATGAATGAGAACAAACTATCACTGCAACTGTCAACTGTCAGCATGCAGTAATGCATGAGCACATTATGAAAAGGGTCACAGAGTATGAAATAGGCTGATGTATGCGAGGCTCCTTTCAAAGATTTCAACAAAGGGTCAACATCTTTCGGAAGACTCCATTATGCTAGTTGCTTTTGCGGTGCTTTGTATATTTAAAGTGCCCTGAATTATTTAGGCTGACTAACAATTGTGTTTTTGTTGTTCCGTGGTAGGGATCGTTTGCAGTATGTTCAGAATTTTTCCTATTGTAGCTGATATTTGTAAAGTTTAGGAAAATAACTTCATTTCGTTCACTAACATTTGAAGTAGGTACCGGTAAAATTTAAATGTAAAAGTTTTTGCAGATATTTATTTCTGCAGTTTGTTTGATTTTGTTGTTATGTAAAATATAGTTAACTAAGTATTTGAAGTTAAGCCGGTCTTCTGAATAATAAATAGCCTAATTGAAACTCCGTCTTTCATTATTAACATCTTAATTATCTTAATAATTGAATTCTTTATCGCAAAAACTAAAGTATACCAAAAGCGTATAAAAAGATTGCTTATAGGAAATTCTGGATCTGACCAGGTGTTAAAATCTAATTTCGAACTTGAACCTAGGATACAAGAATTAAGAAATTTGCTACCACCCAGAAGGTTAAAGAGCAAAATCGTCTTTCTTAAATTTTAATTCTGATGACCATACCGTTCAGAAAAATTTATGATATTATCTAATCCCACCTCAATGATAATTATTTAACTGAACAGCCGGGATTATCTAAACTAGCATTGTCCTTTATTATTTTCGGAAGTAAATTAATTCGTTTGACAGGGGCAAGAAAATCCATACGATTTCGAAGCTTTAGACCCAAACTAGGCTTGATTAATGTCCCATCAATTGCTTTATAGTCTTGAAGATTGATAGCTTCGCTAACTATGTCCATACTTTGAGTGATAGTTGGGCAACTTAGTGTTAATCGTGTTTAAGACGTCGATAGATATGGCAGTGTTTTATTGAAAATGATACTTGCTGTGCATGCATTGTGGTACTCTTTTGAATGACATGCTTTATTATAATAATATTATCACTTTAACCGACGTTCCCAACAACTCAAGAATTTGTGTTAAAAATTAGTTCGGTTATTTTTATGTAGGTGCTAGTAGACCCACGCAACTTCTTTTTCTCTCAGAAGAAACATTTTTGCAACATTTTTCATTCCTGGCTTCTCATATTGGTCGTGACGTGATGTTACTTTCCTGTCAATAAATGGACTATCCAACAGTACTTCGTGAGAATCGTGATCAACGAACATGGTGACAACAACGGTGTGTAATATTTAATTATAAACAATCGCTTATTAATTTTCATTTCTTCGTGTAAATTAATTTAAATAAAACAAACTTGGAAAGCATTGTATACATCGCTTTGAGTTAAAAGAGAATGATGAAGATTGAAAGGGGCCGAACCACCATTTACTTGAAGTAAGAATATTCTTAATTAAATTCGAAGTTTTTTTATCAACTTGCTAATGGGAAAGTTCATTGGAAGTTCAGATCAATATTTGGCCAGAAGTTTGTGTTAATTCATTGGGGTTAAAACTTTGATATCCTTGGAAATCTATTTAAGTTAAAATTCTGGCATATATTTTAGATCCAATATATACAGATATCACCGAAGTTTTTGATACAACTTTTATTACTTGATCTAGCCATATCATCTAACATGCGAATATACCTTAAAAATAATTCATATTATGTAGTTTATAATGATTGCAATGTAGGTATATGAAAAATGAGAACATGTACAATTTTATAATCTTATATTTTAATTAACATTTATCGATCTTTCATATTATTAATTAAGGCATTGTATTGGAACCAATAAACTGAGATAATGAAGTGAAAGCCAGTATTAAACGAAGTACGTTGAGTGTTTTACAGCGTATTATTATTTATTTTAAAAGGCTCCATCTTCCAGGACGGGCAAGCTCCACTATCCAACGGACGTCTGCGGGCCGCTGTTCGAAGAGGAGCTGGAGTTCTGGGGCCTGGACGCCAACCAGGTGGAGCCTTGCTGCTGGATGACGTATACCCAGGTATAGAATAATTATTGCTGTAAGGATGCTATTTATAGAAAATAAAAAACCCTTCCAGGTTCCAGGGTGACCACTTATGATGTAATTTAATGAAATAAAACTCTTTTGCTTTATCAACAGTAAGAAATACTTTTAAAACACGTAGATTGTAGACAGTAGAAAATCAATTTACCTCGTACCAATTTGGTTTTTATGGAAGTGACCAATATCGGTATTATGATCGTATTTCATAAAATTTATAAGAATAAAACGCTAGAGAAAATCTTATTCATCCATCTCAACGACACACGAATTTTGTTATAATCAATTTATTTTTTGCCAATATCATCTTTTATTTTAGTCTTATTACGATATATCTCATTACTAGACAAACATAGGATTATTTAATATTCAAAATACATTTTTCCTAAAAGCTTTAATAGAAATGGTTTATTACATGGAAAAATATTATAATATTGATATAACATAATACGTTGGAATTTTGCGTATCATAGACATTATAAGTACGATATAACAAGTATAAAATTTAATAAGTCTGTTAAAATCAAAAATCTCTAAGAATTCGATGTATTCTACGAAATATAATATTAAAAACACATAGTTCAAATTGATTTTCTTCAAAATTGGTTACAAATTAAGCCATCAATCTCCAAATACCAATTTAGCGCCAGATGAAGTCTTTCGTTTGCAATAAATTGCCAGACAGTTTCTTCGAATAATAATTATTCGTAGCTTAGTTATTAGAACTAAATCAAGACATACTCGTTAACTTAAAGTCTTTATAATACGGCTTTCCTGCGGCTTCGCTTGGAAAAATAACACGTACAATACGTTGGGTCACGAGTGGCTGAGTTGGTCAGGCATCCGCCCCGGAATGGCGCGAAAGGATGCGGGTTCGAGTCCCACCTCGTGATCGAATTTTTTCTATTCTTTATAAATTTATATAAAATAACACGTAATAATAGTAGTAGATAGATAATATATTTATGCAACTCACATCCATCTCGTTACTCTTAGATTGCTTCACTTGTCCAAATAACACAGCTAGAATTTTAAACAGCAATTTTTAGTCACGAAATTTCTAGTCAGAATAAATTTGCCACATCGAAAATTTCGACTTGTACAAATATTCACGTCAATAACAATTTACTGGCATGATTATTGAAAGGTAAAAACGGTGTGAAAATTTTTCGTATAGACTTTGTACAAAATGGAAAAATATCGCTTCATTTTAATAGAAAAAGAGATCACCTGTCAAGACAGAAAGCAGAATCAGTCTGGCACAAAACAGCTTACGCCTCTCTACCCCGTGTCCCAGCACTCGAAAGTTAAACAGTCGCATTTTAGTGTCACGGCATACAATGCTCCAGTTGTACAAAGAAATGGATGTGAATAGAGGAGGATTCAAGAGAACGCTTCAATGTACTTGAAACGTACTTCTGCGAACTTTATAAAAATATAAAGACGGGGACCGATGGTCGCTGTCAGCTGGAACGCATTCATCGTGATATATTTTATTTGCGATATCTTGGGAGTTATAAAACTTTTACTCCTCTTGCCAAGATAATATTTATGCGTATAATAATCTTATATCTTCTTATATATAAAAATGAATCGCAAAATGTGTTGGTAAGCGCATAACTCGAGAACGGCTGAACCGATTTCGATAATTCTTTTTTTAATATATTTCTTGAAGTACGAGGATGATTCTTATGTAGAGAAAACGTAAATATGTACCACGGGCGAAGCCGGGGCGGACCGCTAGTAAAACATAAATACTATTTGATAAAGTTTATTAGTCGTAAAACACTAATCAATCTTCGTCTAAACTAGTTATTATTAACAGCGCAAGTTATAATATAAATGAAGTTTTACCCTTAACGCCTAAGGATGTGTTATCTCGAAACTTAGAGAAGTCTTGTTATTATAGTGGACTTGTATGAATATTAGATACCACTGACATTGTACGAGTTAACAATATGGTTAATGAAACAACTTTCTATATTACAATATTGTTATCTATTTGATCCATGGAAATTGAATTGTCTATCTGTTCGAGCTAGAACGTAACATTTGTTACCTTTTTATCTCATCTTTAGTTAGGAAATTTCTTACAGAAATGCTCAATTTGATTAAATAATTACGAACTCTAATATATGCAACTTTTCACATAGCTTAAAACATACAAAGCAAATTATTTCCCAACTTAATTAGATACAAAATATCTTAAATTATTTGAAACAGAAATAAAAAAATCATACAATCAAATCAAATCAAATCAAATCATTTATTTATTTCTCCTCACAATTCCCAATCACATAAAATCTACATGCATAAGTACACAATTATAAAACATACAATAATATCTAAAAAATATTACAGCTATATTATTTCTCGAAGATTCAAAATTATCCCACGTGAAGGCAAAATCCAAGAGAGATATAATTCTTCTATCAAGTTGTATAACACTCTAGACATAAATGTCACGGTATATAAGTGTACGACACTTGTGTCAGTAAATTTAACACGACAAGCTCCATTTATATTTATCAAGTGTTCAGTTCGGTTCCAATTCTTCGCACTATATTTCTGTAAGGGACAAATCATTTGACAGTTCATTGGTTTTGATTATTTGAACGGGAATATACTGATACTACATCTCCGGCTTTGCTTGAATTCAAGAAATCACTACATAGTATAAAACAAAGTCGCTTTCGCTATCAGTCCGTCGCTATGTAGGTATGCTTAAACGGATTTTGATACTGTTTTTTGAAAGATAGAGTGATTCTAAAAAGTATATAAGTTATCAGGTTTTAGGTAAAATGGGCGAAACCGCGGGCGGAAATCTAGTAATTTATAAGACGAAGTCCTTCACTACGCGAAAATCTTTGTTTCTGTAATAATAATAAAAAATATGTTTTTATTAATTATTATTCCAGAAACATAAAGATTTTTCTATAGTTTAAATCATTTAAATCATTTAAATCGTGTTAATAATTTTAAGAGAAAGTACAATGGAACAAAAACAACAACAAACGTAATATTTTAAAAATAATACCGATAAGAAAGTCAATTTAATAATACAGAAAATAATACAGTTAAAAAAATAATTTGGGGAAATTAAAGCCTGTGTTAGTTAAAAACTGATAGTTAGAATATGGTTTCTGTACCATATTCTAACTATAGAATAAATATGTCCTGTATCCTAGATTCTATATTATTTCCGCTCGCTTCTTTCAAGATGCATTCCGTTCCAGAAGGAATTCTGAAAATATAGTAAGTGCTCGATATTGAAGACGAAATATTATGTTGTATTCAAGTTATTAATTTACTAGCTGTGCTATTATTAACATTTAGTGCCGGATTTATATTTCTATTTCTAAAGTCCCTTTTTATACCTACTAGTAAACTAGTATATTCAACTAACAATATTCTTATACTACTTAAACATTTATTACTTAACTAGATTTCCGCCCGCGGCTTCGCCCGCGTTTTCAAAGGAAAACCCGCATAGTTCCCGTTCCCGTGGGATTTCCGGGATAAAACCTATCCTATGTGTTAATCCAAGTTACCCTCTATATGTGTGCTAAATTTCATTGTAATCGGTTCAGTAGTTTTTACGTGAAAGAGTAACAAACATCCATACATCCATACATCCATACAAACTTTCGCCTTTATAATAGTACTAGCGACCCGCCCCGGCTTCGCACGGGTGCAACTAAATACACTACAGAAAAACTGTGAACGTTGTTTATAAAAATTAAAAACATAGCGGCCCGCTCCGGCTTCGCACGGGTATAAAATATTATAGTATAAATCTGTAATATCTTCGAAAATATTCACTTAAATCATACGGTGTAAAGGGCCATATAGATCTATATTAAATGGACTATGTATTCAAGGTATTTAATTGGTTAAGGATTAATGCTGTATTGGTTAAAATCGCATCGAAAATTTGCCATTATTTGTCGTAAAAAGTAAATGACAAAAAAAAGTTATTGTGGGTTATCCATAAGAGATAGACATATACCATCGCGGACTTTTCTGTAGACCTTTTCAATGTGTATAATAATTAGTACATTATTTTGGTAAAACTCGTAGGGTTCAGCCTGCGTTTGCAATGTAAGCGGAATTTTTACGACATCACATTAGAAACCTCAAAAATAACAGTACTTCTCCACTATTTAATGGATGTTATTATACATATAAACCTTCCTCTTGAATCACTCTATCTATTAAAAAAAACCGCATCAAAATCCGTTGCGTAGTTTCAAAGATTTAAGCGTACAAAGGGACATAGGGACATAGGGACAGGGAAAGCGACTTTGTTTTATACTATGTAGTGATTAAGAAAGATTAAGATTTACAATATTACAATTTGATTACAATGAACACAGATACTATAAATTCCATTCTATTATAAAGAGCATGTAACTTTCTCATTTCGCTCTATCAACAAAATCGTCCACTTTACGACACGTGACGCTGACGATATTAAATTTTGTCGTACGACAAGTTATCGTCGATAACACAAGTTTATCGGATCTCAGTTTGGTTTAGCTGTAAACGGATGGTTATAACTAAATTTATTTCATCATGTTTGAAAGTTATCTTGAAGATAAACTGCTTTTACATTATTGAAGGTATTTTTAAATTCTGATTTAAATGGACATGATACATCAGTTTGAATGCCACAGTCTTTCAAGTGGGTTGTATCTTTTAAATACTTTCTTGAATTCGATAACAAAATATTCATCTTTATATTGAAAAATCTAGGTAGGTACCGTGTATCTTCCTTTAGTTGATTTTCATTCTTTAATTTATTAACATATTAAAATTTTGCATTTTTAAAGATATAGGTACCAATTTTGATAAATTGATAAGTTATTTTTTGTCAATTAGAATTAAACGCATTATAAAGATGAATGATATGGAAAGAAGAAGTAATTTTTCAATAGAATTATCAAAACTATGACAAAAATAAGCCCAACAGGATGTTACAAAACACGAAACATATAAAACTCATTGTTGACAGCCCTACTTCAAACTGTCGAGTTTCATACAGCCAGCAATTAATCGACTTTAATACGCATCGATTACTTCGTTAAATATTAAAACAGTACTGAAATAAATAAAACATTTTAACTGAGTGCACTTTTAAATATTTATAAAGCTGGACGATGTTACATAAAAAATTTTAAATTCTCGACACATCTCCGAGTGGTGGTATTTCTGCTTGAGTGTGTGTGTGTGCATGTGTATGTGTGGCATCGTAGAATTATATAAACGAACGCACCGATTTAATTTTTTTTTTGTTAGTTTAAAGTCTTGTTGTCGAGATAGTGCTTATT
>CAJQZN010020856.1:554-14740 GCA_907164685.1 Colias eurytheme
GCCATAAGCGCACCTCTTGAATCTGTTTTGCACCACGTCCTTCTTATACATTTTGTATGAAAGAATTTTGGACAGGCGTCGAGACGGCACGCCACGGTTGTGCCAAGGTTGCGCCGCCCCAAAATTATTTCATACAAAATGCCAATAGCGCACCCGAAGCATGCCGGGAGCGCGCCGGCGCGGCGCGGCGCGGCGCTTGTATATGTCCCGCGCCTAAGACGGATGGATATCAAACATGCTCAACGTTAATAATCAAGTTTTCACTTCTGCCGGCACTCCCCCAGTGCAACCCGTCTTTTTTTTTTAATTGGAAGAAGTGGAAAATATAAATATAGGGTTCAAAGTTTTTGTTAACAATAAAACATTGTATATTAATAGAACGTAACTTTCAAATTTCACTTCATTTTGTTTTGAAGACGACATTTCTTGTCGACCAAAAAATTTTCAACTTTTATTTTTAACGAAAAATTTAAATCACAGAGTTTGAAATACTTACTTGATACTTATTGATGATGTCAAATAATCACAATTTTCGTCTTTTTTGTAACACCATGTATATTCCTTCTACATCAGGTAAATGGATATTCGACCTACGTCCATTACGGCCACGATTATACGCCGGGCTCTTTGAGAGTTCAGTCACCTACGATGGGCAGTGATAAGCTCACGCCGAATAGGTGAGTTATACAGGGTGTCCTATTTGTGTACTGAAAAGAAGTTAGGTGTAGATTTTTGGTGGTGTTGCTATTATAATTAAGATAAGTGAGAACTAAGAAGTATGATTTCAATCCAAGTACACATTAAATGTTTTTTTTTATGGTTTGCGAAGTTTCAAATTTAATTTAGTTGAAAACATAAATATATTCATAGGATGAACTATTAAAAACTTCCTTAAAAACCGTGCACTAGATTTTTTTAACATGTGCGTAGATATTAATTTGTCATAACTACTCGCCAAACTGATTACATCCATATTCTATTGAAAAACATACCTAGTGAAAAGATAAACATTTTAAACTACCCTCAAGATTTTCATGCACATTTTTTTATAATCGACAAATAACAGGATTCCATACTCACTTATCAAGTTGATCATCTATACTCTATCGCAACTATTACACACGTACTTAACTTTTCCTACTCAAAAACTACTTCTTTTCCTTTTTTTTCTACTCAAATAAATAAATTGATGATTTAATTAACAACAGGTCAATAAACGGCAGTCTCCCGCGCAGTATAGACACATCCCTGCAGCTGGCGGGCGGCGGCAGTCAGAGCAACTCGCTGCAGCGCGCCAAGCGACAAGGGAGCAACAACGCTATTAATAGCTTAGGAGTGCCTAGTACGGAAGGTAGGCTTATCTTATTGACGTGACAACGTCTTATAATTCGATAGAGCCGGCTGCACGCACGAAAAAACATAACTCATGCGGCGTTACCTCGCTCTGAGGCGTTCCATGTAAGGCTTGAAGTGCAAGCGAGAGCGCGGAACGAGCGACAAAGAAGCACAATCGGACGTTGTCACGTTCAACTATCGTCAGTAAACCGAATTTACAGATAACCAATTTTTTTACTGTTATTTGGTCTAAGAAATAGCAGAGGCGACCAGGTTTTTTAAGCTATTGCATAGCTTCTATCACGGGCCTTGAGCGCGGGGACCGAATCCAGAAATTCCGTAACGAAAAACCTCACACTCTCCACGGGGACGGGCACGGAGGTGTGGCTTGAAGGCATAGCATGCAATAGCTTTACCGCGGCAGTCCCCGAGTGCCACACGTCTTTTTTTTCTTATTCTTCACAATCATAATCGTCATCACATAAGTTGCCATGGGCTTCCTATAAGGGTACAAGCCATAATCCACCACGCTGGCCAAATACGGGTTGGCAGATGTCACATGTCGTCGAACTTTTGATTCTTCGACATGACAGTTTCCTCACGATGTTTTCCTTTACCGTTTCTAGTAAAGACTATAGGACTATAAGCTTTATCAGAGCAAAGTTTATATAATATACCTTGCTGTAATACAGCTTAAATATAGCCTATATAATATATTTCAATTATTAAATGACATCGTATTTTTTGAAGTGAAATTTCTTTATCGGGGTTGGAAAAAAATTTAGTGTAACATTTTTTCGTTGCGCGTGACATTTTTCCGTAACGCGCCATCTTTTTCTTATCCCTACCACGCGTGATTCGACGTATTTCTGTAAAGTTGCATATAGTAAATTATTTTTTGAAAAAATAAGGTCATAAAGAAGTTTCACATCTTACGTTTGTACACTAGTACACGCACACATTTTTTTAATATTCCAGCTCGAAGGACCAAAAAATCAAATTTCATTAATTTTTCTTTTCAAACAGGAAATCGAATAGGCAACGGTGGTATAATCCACGGAGTAGATGTGAGATACGCCGCTACATATGGGAATCCCCATTTACGCAGTGGGATCGGTTTTACTGTGAACACGGCGAAACCCGCGTCCACACCGGCACCGCCACCGTATTCCTCTGTTAGAAGTTCTGTTATTATACCCTCTGGTGAGTGTTGTGTATTATTCTGTTAAAAATAATGTTTCGGTGTTAAATATGTGTCGGTGTTTGAATTTTTGAAATTTATTTCATTTTCATTATTAAATGAAATTTATTAATTTTGAATTCAATACCCTATCGAATTATGTACCTAATTAACTTTGAAAGAAAGAATCATTTATTGTACATATATTTTAACAATGAATTCTTTAGCTACAGACTACTCTTGTCACAAATAAAATGCTTTAACAAAATCTTTTCTATATAGCTTTCAATAAATCTTAACGTCACTGTTCGCAATTTCCACACCATCAAATTTTGCAAATAAATTAATTTCAAATTATCGTGTCCATACATTCAATACCCGATTCACCAGTTCAGGTACATCGTACATACAATACCACACTGATACAGGTACATTATATACCGTATTCCCGGTACAGGTACATCGTCCCACTCAATAACGTCACCAACAAGTCTCGCGTCCCCGCAGTGCGCGACGAGCCCCATCACTAACTCCACTATGTCTACGGATAGCGCACAGCCTGTGAGTAACGTTTGATACCGGTATTATTTGGTTTCGTTATCGGTGTGTTTCTATTAAGTAGCATAGGATATCGTTGTTTGGTATTTAATTTTATTCTGTCATGTTATATGAAAAAAAAATTATAATTGAAGTTTTGATGTATATTGTAAAACTGAGTTGATTAATTTTTATTTGTAATGACATTGATTCATTATCAGTATTTCTAAACTAACACAGTTTAGGATTCAATTTTTTAAGCTTATACACTTTGTTGTAAAATTCTTGGTTTTATTAAATAGAAATTAACTATGTTTATCAAAATTCACTATGCCAAACGTAAATTAAATTATGTTTGTATTTTTTTATCCTAGGTCGGAGTAGTAACGTCGTCAACGACGCCACAATCTCCAAGCTCTCATTATATTTTAGCACCGTCAAGTAGAGCATTGACTAATACCACTGTTACCAAGAAAGGTAAGATTAAATATTCAAGTTTAACATTTATTCTTTTAACTTTTTCTTTAAATTACGTAGAGTGAATACTCTTGGAAAAGCATTTTACAAGTTTTTAAGGTATAAATACCGTATTGTTTAATAGTAAATTCATACAATCCACAGTAAATTGAATCAGGTTATATTATTATCAAAGAAGTTCATGAAAAAATTACCTCATTTTACAAGTCTTAACATATTCTCCATTTACAGGTAACGGTATCCAAACACCGCTCGCCACACACGTATAACAGAATACCGGTATTGCAATGATATAATCGAAAATACCGGTATTCAAGGACATAACGAAAAGTGATATCGAACTGTGAAGTGATTTAGTGTGATTTCAAAATAACGGACAGTGATTTGTAACGTTATATTAGGATGCATTTTTTATGCAACGAAAATTATAACAGTTGCGTGGACATTTTAAAACTAAAAACTATAAGAAATACGCCAAACGGTTTGTTGATAACTATATAAATAGATAATTTTAATGTGTTTTCGTTGTTAACAGCAGCACTTTTGTATTGTATTTTAGTTGTTTAAGTCGTATATTAAATTGTTGTACTATTTCAAATAGTTATCTAAATTAATCTGAACTTTAGTCAATTTCAAAACATCCGACTGAGACTGGTCTATTATTATAATGTATAAAGTGTAAATAACTATGAATAGATAACTTCTTGGCTTCACTATATGGAAAAAAGCGTTTTTTTGTGTTTAGATTTTAGGTTTTGATTGTGTTGCCATTGTTATAAATAAAAATTGTCCTGTTATAAGCTATTTGCCTTATTTCATTTAGCTTTTTGCAGGTAACCTTCGGTACTATAAACAAAATATATTTTACAGAACATCATGTACCTATTGTTGAAGTAACACTTTTTTTAATGTGTCTGTATTTTGACTGTATTTTAAATCCTTTTTTTCCTATTTTTACTTATTATCGTATTTATTTCCACTTAGCCAGATTTAAAGTCATGATTTTTTTACTATTATCTTGGTTTTTTGTCGCTACAATTCATTACTAATTTGTTTATCGAGCTACATTCTAAGACCTAAGGATATTAAGTAAAAAAATATTTTTTTTCGCAAACTTCATTTTTTTTTTTAATAAAAAACCATTTTAGTGAAGCCAAACTATGACTGTTGCACTAATAATGGCCTTTCCATTAATATCTAGATTAGTTAGATCTTAAATTCTTGTTATTTGTGCATTTTTTTATTTAAAAAAAATCTTAAATCTTCAATTAATGAAATATTTTAGTCATCTTGATGAAATGTTTATAAAAACTAATATGAAATAGTATTTTACTGATTTTTAATAATATATACTGATTTATTTAAAAAGTGCTTAACTTTTTGTTTGATGCCTAAAACCCAACGAAAATTGAAAATTGTCCTAAATTTAAGCTTTAAACTTATGTAGTGCCATTCATATCGAAAACATATCTTTATCTCAATCTTGGTATGAAAAATCGTATTTTTTATTAGATAAAAATATACTTCAGCTCAGACTTTAGGTAATAATGCAAAAAAATCTCTTCAGTGGAGTTATTTTAATTATTTCATAGAATATTATTTACTGAATATTTCACAAATTATAAAAATGTTTTCACATATCAAAATGTCTATGCTCAAACAAAAATTAAAAAATTTAAATCAATTTCATTCTCATTTTCGCTCTAAGACTGACTAGTGTAATTATTTTCGTTTCGATCATTTTAAACGCATTAAAAATCATTTTATAGTAAATCGATAAATTCTTTGACACTTAGCCGTCCTCTTATATCAAAGTAACATATTCAATCTAAAAAAAAGTTCTTAAAATTACCTGTTAATTGAAGAAAAAATTAATAAATTGGTTTTTTCTTACATTAATCTGTTCGAATTACCATTTTAAAATAGCTGGAAATTTTTTTTTAATTTCGTTAATAATATTATTTCAATTAAAATCAATTTAAAAAACACTTTTTGTCTACTTACAATAATTGCAGAGTCTTCACGTAATAAAAAACAGCTATAGAAACCCCAAACAAAAGTTACATAAACATCCAATTATACAAGTCTCAATAAATTTCTAAAAAAGGCTAAAATTGAATAAAACATGACAACAGTGACGTCAATATGGTGAACTTCTAAGCCATTGTTAAGTGACCTAAATAAAGTTATTTTCAGCTGACCTATACGTAACTTCGGAATTCATTTAGCTACTGTTTTGTTTTATATACTGTAAACTGAGTTAAATAATCAGTCCATAACTTTCGTATAAATACAATATGCTTTTGTTTAATTTAAACACAATATTCTACTGTATATTATATTCATACGTATCTCGGAATAATTCATTTAGGTACAGAATTTTTTAAAAACTAGAAAAAAAATTGATTGCGAGGCGAGATTTTATTTATAAAGCACTAGCGGTCCACCCCGGCTTCGCCCGTGGGTTTATGTTTTCTCTCTATAAGAACCATCCTCGTACTTCAAGGAATATAATAAAAAAAGTATTATCGAAATCGGTCCACCCGATCACACGTGATGCCGTGACCAAGGAAAACTTAGGTATTGTTTGGTTTTATATACTGTAAATTTAGTTGCTCCCAATTTTTTATTCGTATATACTATATAGACACGTTAAATAAGGAAATATTTATACAAATTAGTATTGCCTATTGAGAATTTTGAAAATAAACTAAACTTTTATCAAACAATGATACTAAAATCGCCCTTATTGAAGTTGCCTATTGATCCAAATCAAATATAGCTCATTAAAATTAACGATTTTGGGTCTAATGTCGAATAATTGAGGTCAGTTTGTCTGTATATTATTAATTGGGTATTGGTACATTAGATACAGTTAAATGTATGAAATGTATTGAATATGGTAATATCAAGCGAGGGAAATACTCAAACTCAACAAGGGAAATATTTTGATTTTTGATATCACTTTAAGGAACCTTAAAAACAGGCTTTTACTAAATTCGATAGATCTCGGAAAATTGCAATCGAATGTTATCATCCCAATTTTCGGTCGTTTTTTATATAGAAAGTTAGATTATAATTTGTGTGACTTCTTCCGACAAATAAATAGCAGTTTTTGTTCATTGTAATATTTATTATCAGACTTTTCAAAATAGCGGTATCTGCTAGTGTGTACCGGTATCCTTATTATATATGGCACGCGATTAAATCTATTACGTACATTGAGGTATTATTACTACGTATAGAGAGGACACCACGAACAAAATCTGTGCGACAATCGCGGCGGTGCGGGGCGCGCGTGGGGCGGCTAGTTAGTCATAGATATTATAAGCGATGTTTGAGACGCTTGGTGGTAACTCGTGTTACAAATAGAATCGTAGCGATGCCCTCTCTAGTACGTAGTACATAGTAACTCAATGATTACGTAGTATATTATACTTTAATCGCGTACCTATCCGAGTATCCGAGTATATATCGGTACGAATACGAAGGCCTACTTATATAGAATTGATATTATGAGAAAATATTATGTATTATAATGATTATTTTTCCGACCCAAATATCGACCAATAGAATTGCACCATTCGACGTCACGTGGTACAACCTACATGGTATTATACTGATAATTTTTTGAAAATTTTCTCTGGTAGTTGACGTCAAACTGACAGGTTGAATTCAATTGTGAAATTATTGGCCGACATTTGGGACGGAAAAATAATCCCCCGAATACCACACGAGCTTCAAAATTATCTGGCATTTCCCTCAAGGTTCCCTGCAAACAAATAAAGTCGTCAAGTTTTTAAGGAAAAATCACTCGCGCTTCGCGCTCGTGATTTTTTAACCTGTACAACTTGACTCCTTCATTTGTTTGCAACGAACCTATCGGAAAATACCCGATAATTTTGAAGCTCTTGTGGTATTATAAGTGAATACAAAGATGTTTTTAATAACTTATAAACCCCAATTTTAATTGATAAATTATAATTAACAAAATTGTCAATTACGTTAATTTCAATTATAAATTAGTCAATTGTAATTTTGAATGCTTTACATTTAAATCGATTGTATAATGTTTAGGCTTTTAAGCGTATGTATGTAATACTTATATTTTATTTTATTGTATTTTTTTTATCTATCTTGATATGAAAAAATACAATAGGTACTTGAAGTGCATGCTTATTCAACCTTATTATAAGAAATTTGCAAAAAATATTTTATTTATATATCAATAAAAAAAAATATTAAATTACAATTGTTGTTTCAGGTTATTTTCTAATAAGAATTATTTTTAAACCTTCTTTAAGTATAGGAATCACCAATATTGTGAAAAGTCTATAAACGGAATAAAATATAAAAAAATTGCCTATCTACTTTATAAGTTCTCAAAATTATTTAAGTATTTGTTTTAGAAAATGTTAATATATTGCTATTATTTAGATAATAAACCGTAATACTTCTTACTATTAAATAAGTATCATTATGATTTAATCTCATCAGTTTTGGTTTAGCAAAATATACCTTAACAGCAAATTATTATGTAAAATAATGTTATTTAAATATAAAAAATATCAATTAATATAATTCAAAATTGGTGTAACAATATAAACTCTACTAAAATATAAAATATGATATTTGAACAATAATTTTGTTCTGTATAATATTATGATAAATTGTACATTCTTCTCGATTGTTAAAAATATCATATTTTATAAAAAATAATTATTTTTTCTGTGATAATTAGATTAAATTGTAAATATATCGCTACCTATTGTAAATTTGTTGTATTTAAAGGTAAGACCACTGAAAGAAAACTTCATTGTTATCATGTTATTAAGTTTTTTTCAACAACAGAAAATTCAAAAACGGTTGATTTAAACAATTCGAAATATGTTTGTAATTTTAATAGATATTGTACATTGTTTTGAAAACTGTTAACATTTAATTTTATGACCAACTTTATAATGCTAACGTGTTTATGAAATCGAAAGGCGAATTACTCTACTTTAAAATATTATGGCGTGAAGTCCCATGTCCCAAATTGGGGTAAGGGGCAGATGCATTATGTATACATCTGTTTCACTGATCGATTTTCTTTAGGGACAAGTAGGTGATCAGCCTTCTGTGTCCTGCCAGACCGAGACATTTTTTTTCTTCGTCTCCACCGGGAATCGAACCTAGGACCTCTCGGTTCTACGCTCACGCGTCAACCACAGGTTAAAATATTATACAGGTAACCAATAATTTCCTTCTTGATGATTGAAAATATTTACAAATCGAGAAAGGTATACAAATAGATATTTATTTCTGTGTTCGAATGAGTTTTCGATCAGTGGCCATACTTAAAATATAACTTCCTAAAGCTTTTTGTGAAATAGTCTAGCTGTAGATAGAAATGAGTAAACGAATGTTGAATTTTCAAATTAAGTTAGTGAAATTGTACAAAATACTTTTCTAAATAAATGAAACTTTGGCCTATGTAAATGAGATTTAATTTCACCCGTTCCGTAGTAATTTAAATGGAGGTAACACAAACAAAAACAAATTTTGTTTACTTTGTATTCAGCTTCTACAATTAATGTGTTGTTTATTTTTGCTAATCATTTTGACGCCTTTTACCTCGTTATAAAGGAGTTTCGTAATAAGTTAATTTGATAATTTGAATACAAAAGTAATTTTAAGGGAAGCTTATAAAAATAATCCTACTAATATTATAAATGCGAAAGTGTGTGAGGATGGATGGATGTTTGTTATTCTTTCACGTAAAAACCTCTGAACCAATAACAATGTATAAAAAATGAGGTATATTAGAAGCTGAAATCCTAGAATAAGACATAGGCTACTACACTATTTTATCACGAAAATCCCACAGAAACTATGCGGGGTTTTCTTTGAAAACGCGGGTGAAGCCGCGGGCAGAAATCTAATACGATAATAAGAGTATCTTATTGCTCACCAAACCAAATATAGGTACATAATACTTTATGAAAGACAAATATATTATAGTAAGTATATTCAGACACGCGTACATACATTTACATAAAATATAATAACAAATCAAGTCTGAACCATTATGTTTTACTATAGCTGCGCCCCGCGGTTTCACCCGCGTGGCTCCGCTTCTGTTGGTCTTTGCGTGATGATATATAGCCTTCTTCGATAAATGGGCTATCTAACACCGAAATAATTTTTCAAATCGGACCAGTAGTTCCTGAGATTAGCGCGTTCAAACAAACAAACTATTCAGCTTTATAATATTATAAGTAGTATATGTATATTTAAATAACAATAATCTACATCCATCACAATACTTTAAAAACCTCCATTACATACGTCATACTTCAATATCCGTTATCAATTCTAAGGATTTCTCTCCATCAAATCTATAGATAACTAAGCTATACACGATAGGCGGGAAATGCACAGAGTACTAACGCACAGAGTAACGTACAGAGTAATAGCAGATAGAGGCAACGCACAGATTATAATCCAGGCTTTGTCAAATCAAATCCAATTAATCTACTGGACTCGCCGTATCTCTGACAAGTGTAACTACACGATAGCTTTGTATGACATTGATGTATAATTCGATTGAAACAAATATACATCGTTTAAATTGCAAATTTGTTAACTGTAGCCTTCATTTTGTTGCAGTGCTCCTTTTAGGGTTTTGGTATGTGTGTAGGTGAGTATTATGATAGCAATTTCTTAAAGGTTAAAGTAAGTATAAGGACAAAAATCTTAATCACTACATATATATATATATAAAACTCAAAGGTGACGGATATAGTGATCTAATCAACGTACAGCCCAAACCACTGGACGTATCGGGCTGAAATTTGGCATGCAGGTAGATGTTAGGACGTAGGCATCCGCTAAGAAAGGATTTCCCGAAATTCTTGCGGGAACGGGGAAAAACGGGGATGCACGTACAAAGTCGTGGGCGGAAGCTAGTAGTATACATATAAAACAAAGTCGCTTTTTTTGTCCCTATGTAGTTATGCTTAAATCTTTGTAACTACGCAACGGATTTTGATGCAGTTCTTTTTAATAGAGTGATTCAAGAGGAAGGTTTGAGTATATAATTTTTTAGATTTTAGACAAAGCGGGCGAAGTCGCGGGCGGAAAGCTAGTAAAACATAAGCCAAAGTTAGTATAAAGACAAAAATCTTAATAAATAAACACTCCTATCAAGATCACTGTGTCTACTACATCTTACGACAAAAAAAGCATTTCCTTTGATGACCAAATTTTCCTGAAAAATCGTAGTGAGAAAAGAAGAATTACGTAAGTACCTAACTAGCTGTGCCATGCGGATTCATACATGGGCAATAAGTATTTATATCTAGTATTAAACTGTTACTCTGAAATATAAGCTACTACTACTAGCTTTCCGCCCGCGGCTTCGCCCGCGTTTTCAACGAAAAACCCAGATTGTAATCGGTTCTGCAGTATTTGCGTGAAAGAGTAACAAACACACACATACACATCCTCATAAACTTTCGCATTTATAATGTTAGTAGGATATCACTGTCATAAGTTCTTCAGTTGTTTTCGAAAGAAAAAAATCCGAGTATTCATCCATCCACAGGTAAATTGGTAGCAATTATAGTATTATAATTATATTGTGATCGCAATAATCTTTAAGACGTAGGTACATAAATTATTTCAAGTTAGCAACCTGCATTTGACATAATGATTTTCAATTTCCGACCCTTTCATTCACAAAGCGCGATGTATATCGCTGAATACCGCTTGATTATATTGAATGTAGGAAATAGCTGGACCATTATTATTATGATCGTAAATACTCGAAACACATAAACGCCATAATTCTAACGCTCACTCTTTTCTTTATAGCCTTTGTTTTAGTTTTTAACTGTATCCGATATAAATCGTCGATAGTTTGATTTATTTTCTTTATTTATAGTACCTAATGTTAATAGATACAGTAACTTAAGGGTAACGTGTAACAGTTAAAAAACTAATACTGGATGGTGTATATGCCTGTAAAAAATTCGATTAGTCAATCCAAATATAAAATAATATGTACCAACTTCTGCCCTCTATTATGAAGAATGAACTACTCATGTTTATTATTTTATGAAAATTAAGTTTATTTACATCATAATTTACTAGTAATAATTATTGTTATATATTTAATCAGAGTCAGATATACATTAAAACTTTAATAGAGCTACGATACACTTGATTAAAATAATTTTGTAATAAGCACCTAGTTAGTTACATCTATAACTGGATGTAATTGAATATATTTTTTAATTTAACAAATTACATGCTAATCGCCGAACTCAAATGAACTAAAGTAGGTAAGTAAGAACTATATTTTGGTAAATGAAAAATTGTTGGAACAAATAAACTGTCATGTGTAAAATTTTATCATATAAACTTTCACGTTTATAAGCTTATATTTCATACTCTTTATATCCACTGTCTTATAGAGGTCGGTAATAAAAAAACATATCTAAGTACTTAGTATGTAAAAATACAAAGAAAAATATAAAACGTGTATCTCTACCTACGTGTGTCCAAAAACATTTATTTTAATACACTGAGAACGATGAAAAATATAACAATACATCTATTCACGTGATACGGCATCGTAGCGATACCGAAAAAAGTATCATGAGCCAGAATTGAGCCTTTGTTTTGCCTTATCTTCAATACAATATCACTAACTTTATCCTCTCACGCGATATTCATCTTTAACACCCTATACATAAAGTTCACTTTCGACTGTATATACTGGTTGTATAAAATACAATATGGCCGCCACGGAACGCGTAAAGTTCTTTACTTTCATACACAGTGGCTCATAAAGATGGTACGTGATATTTTTGACAACCGCATGGACTTGCCGAAATGAACATTGCAATTGTTTCCTTGGGTTCCGATAAAATGATGCTCGAATTGGCCAGCTTGGGCATCGCTTTTGATTGATATTGGGATGCGAATTGAATTAGTATAGTTGGTGTGATGTGGAGGGTCTTTGGGATATGGAAGGTGTTATTTTTAGGAAGGTCTGTGACGTTTTATTTGTGTGTGAGTGATTAGTGATCTAGGTAATAATTATTAGTAATCGTAATTTATTTATAATGTGAAGAATTATACTCATCAAGTATATTATGATGTTTTTATTTTGGTTAATTACTTAACTTTAGTGTGTTTGTGTGTGTTGAAAATAATGCTTTCTTTCTTTAGAAGACACTACAATTTTTAAATTCATGTATTTTATAAATCAATGGGTAAACTTTGGAAAAATCGAAGCCGGTGCAAGCGGCTATAATAATAATTAATTAAATATTTTTTTTACACTGACAAAAATAAATTTTTAGATGATATCTGCACACAATAGTATATTGTTTATATTAGTATGCTCTCGGTGAGAAAACATTAATTAATTTCGCCGCACGGTAGCAACATAAAATTGAAACCAAATAACAATGCGTATTAAATAAACATCTCTCATAAACGTCTCTCAGCAATCGTAAATTGTTCAGCATTTTTCACAACCCCTAAACAATACAAAACGGATGCTTTTATAGCAGTTTTTAAAGTCTATTTAAAATTTATGTGCTTTCCGTTTTTTATTGATATTATCTGAATTGTATTTTCGTTCGGAAACTTTGCTCTGCAAACAATGTAGCGAATTTAAAAATAAAACTCATAAAACGTTATATGGTGAGGTATTAAATATTTAGGCAATTTTGAACGGTTTATTTGTTTTATAGTTGAAGTTTTATTCGTGAATTCAATGCAATGGTTTTACGAGTTCTAAATGGTTTTTGATGTTTCAGTGAAATCATTTTCGGAAGCTTTCATTATGATTAATTGATGCTTCTCATTATGATATTGAAAAATGTTTTAACTGAACAAATTTTACATTTAATATATAGTGAAACTGTTTTGATTTTGACAGATCAAAGTACCTTATAACACATAATGTGCTATTTTTATTTCCTTAGGTAAATAAGATTATTTTTAATTATTTTTTGTAACTATATATTGTAAGCCAGTAAGTTCTGTTTATCTAGCGATAGTATATTCCTTTACAATTGTATCTTTCGGCAATTTACTTGTAGTTTTTATCCATCGAGCAAGGAAACATAACAGTGCATTTACATCAAACGAACCTAGAGCTAGATAGAGCAAGATCATTCATTCGTGATCTTTTAGTATAAACGAAAACTCGTATTCAGTGTTGTTCAGTATAAGAATTATTGCATGAATCTTTGGGATGTACTAAGAACAACGAAATGATCTGTGACTGTTTACACTAAAATAATTTGACATAGAGCAGTTAGAATGAGCATTCGCTCCTATTGATGTAAATGCAGCGTAACAAGAAATACATTTTTTTTTTTAATTTCCCAATCGTTTTATTTTCCTTTACCTTTGATTCCTTCATTCTTAATTCACTTAAACGCAAGGAACGTTACTAAAATATATTTAGCCACACACTTATCTTAGAAACCTCTCGCCTTACGAAAATAAATCCAAGTACACAAACATTCTTTTCCACCCCTATTTAATCTCTTATTCTAACCTTTTTTAATATCAAGGGTTCCGTATCTACTTAACAAATCTATCCGTCCCTTTTCATCCGAACCATTCAAATGAGACAAAAACAACTTCATCA
>CAJQZN010020874.1:0-10097 GCA_907164685.1 Colias eurytheme
AACCCTTTGTGCGCGAGCCCGACTCGCACTTGGCCGGTTTTATTTAAATTACAATAGTTTCAAAGAAATTACGCCGTATATCAAAAATATTAATCCAGCCAAAAAATACATTCAATATATTTTTATACTAATATTATAAAGCTGAAGAGTGTGTTAGAACGCGCTAGTCTCAAGAACTACTGGTCCGATTTGAAAAATTATTTCGGTGTTGGATAGCCCATTTATCGAGAAAGGCTTATAGGCTATATAATATCATCACGCTAAGACTAACACGCGAGTAAAACCGCTAGGCACAGTATTCTGTAAAGCTGAAAATTTGTAGGAATATTCACCAATAAAATACAAACTGAAAAGTCGCCATCAAACGATCTTGAGAAAATTAAAAAATACTAAATTAATTAAACTAAATAAATTTGAACTGTAAATTACTTTCGTAAAATCAGGATTTTTTTAACATAGTCAAACAAAAATTTAATCAAAATTCGCTCTACAAATAATTTCTAACATTTATTAAAAATGTTAAATTTACATCCACGGGGAATTTAAATTAAATACGCAAAAGATAAACATCGTCAAATTAACGTGGAACCAGGCACTTGTGTCATTACTTCCCTTAACCTGAACAAAATCAGGCAATGTCGTTATTTCGCCGCCTCTTAAGTGGTTACAATGTTCATACCAAATACATGTCTTATTTTCCCATTTACAAATAAAACCTTAGAAATCTTGTATCAAAAAGGATAAATGTTCACAAAATTAGTTTGAATTTCTTGAATGTTTCCAGTCCAAAACAAAATAAGGAAATACATTTTTATAATAAGTCACTTTGAATACTTTTCCGGTTCGAGGTAAATTAGAAAAGTCGTCGAATTTCGTTATAAATAATTTAACATTAGACTTTGTAATTGAGTTGAATATTATGATTGTGTTCGGGCTTTAAGCATAAAAATATATAAAAGGACTTACACGTGCCGCCTTCAAAATATAACACCTCAATTTTTTTTGCTGACTCAGAGAAACATTCTGTATACATGACCCGCTACTTTATCCTATTTTTAGTGTCACATAGTCTCTTTTACGGTTCTGTGTCCATGTTTTGCTTAACCGGTAAAAAAATAACCGAATTTTCTTCCAGAATATTTTATACAGATTAAAAATGAAAACACTGTCGCGCAATTTTTTCCAGAATATTTTTTACAAAAATAATTTTGCTATCATGTATATTTAGGATAATTTACATCATCATCGTTATAAATGACCTTTATTTACGCTCATGGTATCACAGAAAACATCGTTAAAACAATCCATCGTGAAGATAATGTACCAGCCCGTCTTAAACTCTCTCTTGATTGAATTTTAGTAGCCCTTCAGAACTCTGGAAAGCTCTTTCAGGCAAATTATGTATGTAGTAAGTAGATATACCTAATACTTATGTTCTATTATATAAAAAGAATTAGGAATTTGCGTACTAATTCTATTTAGTACTAGCTGTGCCCCGCGGTTTTACCCGCAGTGCTCCGCTCCTGTTAGCGTGATGATATATGCATTATTGCCTTCCTCGATAAATGGGCTATCTAACACCGAAAGAATTTTTCAAATCAGACCAGTAGTTTCTAAGATTAGCGCGTTCAAACAAACAAACAAACTCTTCAGCTTTGTAATATTAGTATTCAGCCTTTTTCACTTTTTCCGACCTCCTGCTGTTTTGACTTACCTTTAATGATGTGTTGCTAGTTTATTACCTGTATTTCTGACCTTTTACACGTGCGTAATGAAGGCTCCGTAGGAATCAATTTCAAAGTGCCTAACATTAATTAATTTCATTATCTATTTTGTGTGATTAATCAACAAACTTTGATACCTACTTCCGCTGTTCAGAGTCCACAATTTCCTATACGCCCGAAATTTTTATCAGTAGACCAATCAAATACATATCCTAATATATAGGTCATTAAGTCTATTTTCATTTAATGTATCCTTAATTGAATACTGATTAAATTGAACAAGTTTTTGGAATTTTACGAGGAGGAAGTGACAAAATATACCAATTACAGCGGCATTAGGTAAAGTTTTAAAGTCATTTAATTGAATTCGGGGGGATTTTTTCGTAAAATCTCATTCCGTAAGGATGGAACCTCAATTACAGTCGCCCCTTGTTCTATAATGTCTTTAAGATACGTTTACACTGGACTTTTAGCTGCAATATCTTATGAGACTACTTTTAGGCTTTCTTTTGATATTGTGATTTGCAAAATGCAAAACTTTTCTGAATTAAAATTAATGTTGTGAACTGTTTTTACGTTTATCATAATCTTTTTGTATTTAGCACAAAAGCTTTTGTTCTATTGTATATTTAACAGTGTGTCGTGATTGTAAAAACTCTCAGTGAAAAAATTACTTTGCAATTAAAAGTAAATTATTATGGACTATAACTGTCACGATTTAACTTTTGTCTATAATATACTTCTCCTGTTTAGGTTCAGAGTATATTTTACAAAACGAAAAACGAAAAGTGAAATGACTAAGCCATGAAACTGTTTATATTAAAACTAAAATCAGATGTTATTTCGTAATAAAAACACTATAAATCGAACAACAATCTATTTTCTCGAATTTTACATCACGTACAATTACAATACCTCATCTATACTAATAATAATATTATAAAGAGGAAAGGTTTGTATGTATGTATGGTTTTCACGCATAAACAACTGGACCGATTTTGATGAAATTTAGCATAATCTGTAGACCCTGAGAAAGAACATAGGCTACCTTTTATCGCGAAATTTGTACCACGGGCGAAGCCGGGGTGGACCGCTAGTCAATCTATAAAACCTTAACCTCAGTGAACGCAGTCTAACCTTCCAAACTAAGTATATCCATGAATCCCTAGGGACTTTTATTGTCATTCGTCTTAATTTTTTGCGACGTCGCCTAATAGTGAATCTAGTTTTAGAATTTTACGAGAAATCCTTTTACGTGAAGTCTACGTTTTACTTACTCTGTGGGGTTGCTGATACGTTTTTTTTTTTTTATTGGTAATAGGGAAGCGCTTGACCACAATCTCGCCTGATGTTAAGCTGAGATGTGGTCTAAGATGGAAGGCGCTTCCCTAGAAGGTACCTGTTCACTCTACGCTTGAAGACCCCCATATTGTACTCGTCGGGGAACACAGACTCAGGAAGCATGTTCCAGTCCCTCGCGGTTCGGATAAAGAATGTGGAACCGAACCGCTTAGTCCGGGTACATGGAACGTTCTTTTTGTTATGTGAGAGTAAATTATAAAGTGAAACTTCTTTATCGGGGTTGGATAAAAAATTAAGTGTAACATTTTTTCGTTACGCGTGACATTTTTCCGCGTGCCACCTTTTTCTTATCCCTACCACGCATGATTCGACGTGTTTCTGTAAAGTTGCATATATGTATAGTAAATTATTTTTTGAAAAATAAGGTCATAAAGAAGTTTCATTTCTTACGTGTGTGCACTAGTACACGCACACATTTTTTTTATGTAGAGACTTTTGCCTTATTTTTAAGGAAATCGTTTTTATGCTTCTTTGTATTATAAATGAGATAGTTCAAGATTAACTAATTATAATTTAGTTATTATTACTGGTTGGCCATTAAATGCCCCTGAAAATGAAATTATTTAACAATAAAAATTGAATATCTTCGAGTTCATTTTCTTATATTTGTCTTAAACAGAGATAAGCAAAAAACACTGAAATCGGTTCGTTCGTTTGTGAACTAATATTATACTTAAACACCTAAAACCTAAACTTTAAAATCGTTTAATCTCAAAAGTGTAGAATTACTCGCTCCATTAATTTAAACTCATATGAAATCGAACTTATATAAGTTCTATTTAAATTGAAAACTATATAAATCAAACAAAACTTAATAAGCCGGTTCCCTATACCAATAGTAGTTATCTGATTTAATTTCATACCAAAATACTATTTAAAGTACCCTCAATTCCTTGTTTGTGTTGTGATGTGTTTGTGTGTTTCGGTTAATTTAACTTAGTGTAAATAATATGATATGATTTTAATGTAGGTACGTGTATTTGTGTTTATTTGCGATTAGTAAACATTTAGAAATTAAAGATTTTCAAAAATTTTAGATAAAACTATTTTTAACATAGAATTAGGATGAATCGAATGCATTCGAGAGATTTTGTAATATTTCCTCTTCATTCATATTTTATTTATTATGGCACCATTTGATAAATGGTGCCAAAATAAATAAATTTTAAATTTATTTGCTAGGAAAAAAAGGTTTTTTTAAATTTATTTGCTAGGAAAAAAAGGTTCCTTTTTACACAGGTAGCGCATAGCAAGGCAACCAAGGTTAAGCCTTAATTAATTGTTAAGAATTAAATAACTAATTATTATTTTAATACTATTCTTCTTTTCCTTTGTCTATTTTTAGTCACTGTCTCGTAGAACAAATGTATTTTCTTTATATTTATTCAATTGTTTGTTACAACCAAATACTACCTACTAGAAACTACTACTATACTATCCATTGAACAAGATATTCTATATCTTAAAACTGATACCTTCAGATTATTAAGCAGATACACAGGTCCTGTATTGATTTTTCTATTATATTTACACATTACAAAGTGCATTAAGATTTTATCTATAACTAGCTGTTGCTCGCGACTTCGTCCGCGATTACGTCGTTTTAGGTCATTCGTCGTTTAAAAAAAATACGTGACACTTTATTTTTGAATGTTCTTAATTGTCTCTTATAAAATTTAACTACATTAAAATTGAACACTCTGAAAATCTTAAAATCGGAGAAAATTGAAAATCTGAGGAAAACATGAAGGAATGTGATTAAAATTCTACATTACTTAGTATTTCAAATAATAATCTAAATTAAATGTAGATTAACAGTTTGAGAGCACCGTTATAGAATATGTACCTAAGTATGTACGTTAGTTTACATAGTAACAAAACAAAAACACGATGACTTTCTTTCGCGCTCGGTACCACAAACTAAGCATGTTAATGGTACGTGGCCCGCGTCACTTGACCCCCTGCGAGTTCCCCTCCTTTGCTATGCGAAAATACATTCGTCGCCCTGCTGTAGGAAAAATTGTAATACTGTGGCCTGGGCACGCCCAGGGAGTTCCTGAGTGCCGATAGATGTCCGTCTATCGGCATTTATAACAATCTTATATTAATATCACCATCTTGAGGAAAAGCTTCTAATGTCGATTTAAAACTGCATACATACGAATTAACCTGATGAAACATGTTCTAAAATTGTGAAATGAGTTCAGTTTTAAATTCGAGAAATATTGATAATTCTTGTATTCGACTATTCGTTGTAGTCGAATACAAAATATATTTAAAGAAACTTAGGTTGGCCTTCAGGCAAAAGGGATCCTATCAAATGGTAAACTTGACCTTGTATCTTAAAAGTAAGCATGAAAGGACCTTCTGATAATTGTTGAGCACCAAAGGATCATTTGAAACGCACTACTATAAGAGCGAATATTGTCTAAGAACTGTTTAGATTGCACGTCATGTTCCTCTAAAAGTAGTGATTTCAAAGGTTCCGGTGTATCTTCAAACGAAAGCCGACTCCTTACTCCACTTTAAAGCATTACAAAAATAACATACTACGTTAATATCGCCTATACAGAAGATGATCTGTAATCAATTGTGAGGTTATAAGAAAACCCACTTTTATATTTGTCGGACCCCACCACCGAATTCGTAGATTGATCTTCTATGTTTACCTCTAAGTCATTAAGACTATGCGAAATCTGTCTGCAGTAAGAGGGGCCTCTCGCTATTCGTCCGTTTCCAGAGACCGAATAGTTTCAATTCTTAATCTTTCATTAAACAAACTTAATAATCGTTTTTGTCTCAATTAATTGTAATATTCGCGTCCCTAGTCTAGTCATTGCTTATGCTCATGTTCATCTTCAAGAGATCGAATAATATTATGGTGCACCCTATCATTTGTCAAACGGTCTTCATATTGAGTAAAAGTTTCAGATTCTCAAGATAAAATGTGACGGCCGTGATCAGCTGTGAGACGTTATACCCTCTCAGTGAAGGTTTCGGTCTCACGGGATAGTACATGCCGTTCGCGGTCAGCTGTGAGCCGCAATTCTCGTTGTGAAGCGGTTTCAGGTTCTCGGCATAACACGTGTTGTTTTCGGCCTAGAGTATACCTCTAACGATTCTTGAGAACTCTTATTTCTCATTTTCTTAGCTTTGCTCGAATTTCGAGATAAAGATTTTTTAGGTGGCACTGATGCATGAAAATAAAAATTGAGTTAAAACGGACTGAGAGTGTTATAGACAAATATAATCAGAAAGCTTCGAACTCCTAAGCTATCGGAAGTTACACGTGTTATTGTGAGTCAACCATAAAAGATAGACATTTATGATGTCGGGAGATATTTTTTATATAATAAGGAGAACATTTCTTTCATACATGATTTCTGTGTAGCTTTAACCATTAAGGTTGCACACGCGACGAAAGCTTAAAAATGGAGTTACTGCTCTGCTCAGGAATATGAAAAATAATTGTACCAAGTTTCGTTTAAATCCGTCGAGTAGTTTTTGTTTCTATACCGGTTATACGGACAAAAATTTTACTGTTTGCTTCTTTGGCATCAGTGTCGATCCCTAATCACCCCGTGATAGTTATTTAGGAAATATATTTCATGTACAGATTTAATATACCTAAGTATACATAATATATTTAGATTCCAATTTCCATGTAACGTTAAATTCGACTATACAATAACTAACAGACAACGCAGGTTACTCTCGTTTCCGTAAGTTGAGGCGGCTACATATTCGGTCCTCATAACATCACTTTTAGTGAACGAAACGACAGCGCGGTTTAATTCGATGCCAACACCATCAGAAAAAAGGATATATTTTTAATTGTGAAAAAATATTATGATTTACACTATTTTAATATAAAATATATGGCTGTGAGTGTGTAAAAATAAATCCAGCTAGTTTCACATCACACTTATGTTTATAATTAGCTATACGACATGAAAATATACATATTAATTACCAAGCAATAATCATACAGGTAAATACTGAACAAAAGTATTAACAGTCAAAGTTTATTTTTACTAACATTTAACAACACCCATGTAAATGATGAAGAAATGATAATTATCAACGAACTAACCTTTTCTATAATACTTAACACAGCACATTTTTTAAATTATCTTGCTCAACTCTGCTCAAAAATTTGAGGGTTTTGTTGGAACTGTAATGTGTCAAAACTATGATATATCTAAACTACGATACAACTTGCATGCGGAAATGCTCATTACAATCAGTGAATTTAAAGAATAACTAACAACAACTATTCAATTTTATTGAGCTGATGAATATCTTTTGCCTGGAAGAGATCACCGCCGCCTAATAAATATACTGTGTTTTCTTATAAAATCGTAACATAATTTCTTTTATCTACTAAATTTTAATAAATAAGTTCTTTTTGTTATTTTTATCTAAAAATGATCTTGAGCTTATATTAGGCAAAAGTATACATTAACTTTTTATAATTTCAGGACCGCACCTTAAATGGGGTGCTCGGAAAATATGCCTACGGATTATTAATAGAGAAATGATACCTACACAACAAAGTTATGTTGGTTCCATTTTATTTATAAAATATAATGAAAATGGGCAAATATAAAACATATTATGTAAAATGATTAAAAATAAATAAATGAAGCAACTACGATTCAAAGAAAACATCTTTTTCAGTGTGAAAATGCTCTAAGCAATCCTGGATGATGAGTAGGTATAATATCATGTACTCTCATCCCAGTACGGTCGGTACCTCGATAGCCATAATGATAAATATTATAATCAGATAACAGCAAAGTCAGAATAAAAATCATAACTTGTACAGTTGTGAGTGCAAAATTTATGTTTCATTTGGCAATAACATTTTTTTCGGTACTAAAACGTAGTAGTTTGATATGTGGTTGGCTGCCCCTCCTCTCCTTCCTGAAAAATATCCTCCAAAATTACCCGAGATACTTCCAATGATTGAACCATACGTTGGACATTAACTTCAGTCAAAAATTGACGAAGCGGATGATTACTAATTTCCACTTAATCCTTGCTGCCACTATCTTCATCATCAAATCATCAATTTTCAAGTGGTGTTGTAAAATTGTCAGCAGAAATAGTCTTCCAAAGGCGATATAATTTTATGAACATTGAATCTGTAAATAAAAAATCAAACGTTAATAATTGTAAATCAATAAAAAAAGCTACTTACAAATAAAATTTTATCAACAAACTACTGTTCCCAACGCACCTCAAAATCTTGTAAAAGTCAAAAAGAATTCATCATTTTATTATTTCATTCTAAAAGTGTAATATAAAACCATTATAAAACCAATAAAAAACATGAATTGCTATCATTATAAAAAAAAAATACCTATAAAAGTAACAACTTACCTTTTGTGGGAACGCATGGTGAAAATATTCACAAAACACGAAGATTGAATTTGATATTTTTGGTTTTATGACATTTATTTTAATTTTATTTATTTATTTATTTATTTATTCAAATGCTTTATAAATATAAATTTATAAATAATAAATTTATAAAGAATAGAAACATTCGATCACGAAATTATGTGGGTTCGAGTCCCGCCTCGTGATCGAATTTTGTCTATTCTTTATAAATTTATAAAACTCGAAGATTAAAAATGTAACCAATGAACACAATCAATATTAGATTAATCTCAGAGCAATAATTGTAATGGTGTCTAGTTTGACTTAAAATAATAAACATATCTACCCTCACTTTTAAAAATGTAGTATATTCACACGAAATATAAGCGCACCTTATAGGGAAGGGAAGATATGGGTTAAAGAGTTAAATAAATAACATGATTATATTTAAATTATTAATTTTCAACAGTTGTTCAGTAGTGATAACATGTAAATTGATTTGATTTTTACGAAATCTCATAGATGGCGCTGTTTCAAATTTGTCTTTATACTACTAAATTCATTAAACTGTTTCTCTGCTCAAATTACGTAAATGACATAGTTTTTATTTTGTAAAGCTAGATAATAGCATGGCTTACTCGAAACCAACATTTAAACATGAGTCTTTAGATTGCACGCTGTCGTAGTACACGGAATATGTAAGAAAAATAAAGGTTCACAGCTCCTCCCGCGAAGGTGATATCATGATAATATGTTTAAACTATCCTCACCCGACCTCTTAGGAATATTCATGCAAAATTTGAAGTAAATCTATGCAGTACTTTCTGAGATTAGCCCGGAAATACATACAGACAAACAGACAAACAGACAAACCGACAAACAGACAAAAATTCTAAAAACTATATTTTTGGCTTCTATATCGATTATAGATCATGGATCAAGTATTCTTTTAAAAAAATATTCAATGTACAGTTTTGACTTTCCTACGATTTTATTATATGTATAGATTAAACACTCTTTAAACTGACCTTGAGGTTCACACTCCCCGTTCTATCATTGTTATTCATATTAAATCCGACATTTCATAATATCAATCTAAATTCCAACCGAAAGATCGTAATGGGCTCTAACAAGACATTAATCATTTCAATTCATGTGAGCATTATCCGTAACGCACCCAGTACAAAGCCTTAAATGTGTGAACCATTAATTTCGGCCGATAAAACTCGTTGTGATTGTCAGAATATGGAATATCATTAGATATGGACCTTAAGGGAGTTCCGTTGTAAAAAGTTTGTGAGGGGTCCGACCTTTTCCTATTTCTAAAGCTGTATCAATGCATCTAAATGTAATTTTGTACTTGCATGCAAATCATATTTTTTAATATTATGTAGTACCTAATAGCTACAGGAAGTATTTAGTAATATAAGTATGCTAATAAATACTTAAACACATTTTTTATAATCTATAATATAAAAATGAATCCCAAAATGTGTTGGTAAGCGCATAACTTCAGAACGGCTGAACCGATTTCGATAATTCTTTTTTTATTATATTCCTTGAAGTACGAGGATGGTTATTATGTAGAGAAAACGTAAATATGTACCACGGGCGAAGCCGGGGCGG
>CAJQZN010020892.1:1293-13239 GCA_907164685.1 Colias eurytheme
GTGTGTGTGTGTGTGTGTGTGTGTGTGTGTGTGTGTGTGTGTGTTTGGGTATGTTTAAGCTATTACGGAATATTATAAAATGTAGTGTAGAAGCGCCTCAGTATCCTCATAGGAAAGTGTTTTTAAATAATGAATAACTGTTTTTTTAAAATCACGATGATTAAGTCTATGTATATCCAAAATATTATTAAGACGATTATAGAGGTAAATGGACCTTGCTTTAAATTGGTGTTTAGCAAAAACTGTTTTAGTACATATAGTGTTAAAAACGTCTTTCTTTCTCCTTCTATTTTCAGTTGATTTGTCAAAAGGAGCCATTTTACGAATTTTAGTAGTAACTAA
Source organism: Colias eurytheme (assembly GCA_907164685.1). Lineage (NCBI taxonomy): Eukaryota > Metazoa > Arthropoda > Insecta > Lepidoptera > Pieridae > Colias > Colias eurytheme. Next base: position 1,636 of record CAJQZN010020892.1, read on the forward strand.
AAGAATGTACATTTTTTGAAGTGAAAACTTCTTTAGCGGCGTTGAGCACTTTTTCTGTAATGGGTATAAAATCTTAAACTCGCGTCAGGACACGTGACCATCGAAAAAGCGTAAGACGGATACCATTCCAAAATATCAAACATGCTCAACGTTAATAATCAAGTTTTCACTTCTGCCGGCACTCCTGGAGTGCAACCCGTCTTTTTTTAAACTCAAATTAAATAAAGAATTTGACTGCTATAAACTTAAATCTAGAAATATGACTGGTTTAACATTTTCAGATGTTACTTAGTATGCTTCGTGTTGAGGCATGAACAGCAGGACAGGAATGATCACAAATTTACGGAAACTAAATATAGCCAATATCTATTAATTCGAGCTGTGACTGAACTCCGGACAAACGTTTATTTCCTTTCGTTTATTGTATCTTGAAATAATATTAAAGTTCGTATACCTAGTGAAAAGTGTTTAATTTTTTACCTATTAAAAATGTATTAAGCGCGTCACACACGGTGAAGATACTATAATATTTTATGTTAAGATTCTCTAATATAAAATATTACAGTATCTTAAGATATCCGGTATCAGCGTACTGACCATCATTTTTCTTTTTGTCATTGCGTACTAAGACCACTGTGGAACCGCCATCCTGTTACAAATGATCCGAAACACTGACACAACATTTCGGGTCATTTGTAGAGAATCTTAACATAAAATATTATAGTATCTTCACCGTGTGTGACGCGCTTTAGTGGCAATTGATTCATGCTTTAGTAATCTCTCTGACTAGTTCATTATTGAATTGTACGGGCAAGCTGTAAAGCCTTAGCACAAAATCTGTTTGTTAGACATAATTATTCATGTATGGTAAAATCTCAACACCTATTTGGATAAAAGTGGGAATGAAATTAATTGAAGACGGAGGGCTATTTTAAATCTTATCCCTCAAGTGCTGAGAAAGAAGATAAAAGGATTTTCTAGTGGTTTTGGCCAAGAGTGAAAAGTAGTATCTAAATTCAGTTATATATTCATACATAACTAGCTGTAGCCCACAGCTTCGCTCGTGTGATCAAAGAAAATTAACGAATATATATATCATATCTTATCATGTCATATCTTACATATTGCGCCATCTATCGAAATTTCTGACTGATTTTAAGGGCTAGCGCGCAAGAGCAACTTTTGTCTCCGCAACTATTTTGTCTCTCCCATCAACTCTATGGGCTAGTAAGAAAATGCGCGCACGTAGCGACGCAACTCCCGGGAGACTTTTTTATTAGCCCATAGACTTGATGGGAGAGACAAAATGAGTCTTAGGCGCGGGACATATACAAGCGGCGCGGCGCGCATCGGGCGCGCTGCCGGCGTGCATCGGGTGCGCTATTGGCATTTTGTATGAAATAATTTTGGAAAGGCGCAACCTTGGCACAACCGTGGCGTGCCGTCTCGACGCCTGTCCAAAATTCTTTCATACAAAATGTATAAGAAGGACGTGGTGCAAAACAGATTCAAGAGGTGCGCTTATGGCACGCCCGTGCCCGCGCCGCTTGTGTTTGACCCGCGCCTAATGCGCATCATAATGAGTCTTCCGATAGAGATATTTTAGTGCGATACAAGTAGCCTATATCACTTTCTAGCCTCCAAACTATCACTGACATAAAAATCATACCATAAGAGAGCTCCGTTGACACGGGAAAGAAAGACAAACATAAAAGTAAGGATAGAGATTACCTAAAATATGAAGTGTAGAAAATAAAACAAGATTATTCGTTTAATATTTTACTATTCATCTTTGGTACCAACACATCTGATAAGCATTTCACAAAAATGGGCCATACAATATCTATAACCGATACAATCTAAACGCACAATAAATAAGGTTTTATTACATCTTGATATAATAAAAATCAGTATTTTTCGTATTTCAATTGTACACAAAAAATATAAAATCTTAATCACACAATTTAATCAAATTTCAAACCATTTTAAAATTAAGATTTCGCATCATCACATTATGCATTTTTGACAATATACCAACTTATTTATAAAAAAACAATTTATATTACGTTTTATTTACATAGAAAACAGTATAAAAATAATAAAGCGGTTATGCTACATAAACAGCACTTGAAAATATTAAATACAATATATCTTATACTACTAAATTATAAAACTTTTTGCAAGCACTACGTTTAATTTTAAGACTGACTGACGTGGCTTTTTGGTGCAATTATTTTTTACGACTAAAATTACTATAGGACTTAATTGTACCTACTATTTATAAAAATAATAAACATAACTACAAAAATATTCTACGTCTGGCAACTCATTTTGAAATCCTTTTGAAGTGAAACTTCTTTAGGCGCGTTGAGACTAAGATTTCAAGGTATCATAGTAATACCGTCACGTCATGGACTCCATGACGTGGAGTAAGGCGGCGATTTTGGTATCTTTAAATCTTGCAAAAGAAGTTTCACTTCTGGGCACACACGCTCTTTTTTATAAATATTCCTACCGAGAAAAAAGACAAAATCATTAGTTAAGTATTAATAATTAATAATTATTATTAAAATTGCTGCTGTGGATTTTTTCAAACACGGAAACAGATTTGTCAGCCATTTCTCATAGTTTTGACACTAGTATGTACATTGTACATAGAATGAAAAGCAAAATAAAAATGCCCTTAACTCTAAAGTATTTTAAAATTATCGTGATCTATAAAACCAATTTAAAAATATACGTAAATTTAAATGAAAATTTTAGAATATCCAAGATTATTTTTCCGACCCAAATATCGACCAATAGAATTGCACAATTCGACGTCACGTGGTACAACCTACATGGTATTATACTGATAATTTTTTGAAAATTTTCTCTGGTCGTTGACGTCAAACTGACAGGTTCAATTCAATTGTGAAATTATTGGCCGACATTTGGGACGGAAAAATAATCTCCCGAATACCACACGAGCTTCAAAATTATCTGACATTTCCCTCAAGGTTCCCTGCAAACAAATAAAGTCGTCAAGTTTTTCAGGAAAAATCACTCGCGCTTCGCGCTCGTGATTTTTAACCTTGACTAAAAACTTGACTCCTTCATTTGTTTGCAACGAACCTATCAGAAAATACCCGATAATTTTGAAGCTCTTGTGGTATTATAAGTGATAATTTTTTATGTTAGTATGTATGTTAGTAACATAATAAGTAATAAGTATTGATTTTCAAAGTTACAAATGTGCATTTTAGTTTTAACTAAAAATAACACATAGTTTTTTATAGTTTTAGCAATATTTAGCAAGAAATTGCTCCTTAAATAATACCCACACAAACTTTATGAAAATAAAGTTAAAAATTATTATTAACAAAACACAACAATACTTGAGTATTTTAAAGAATTCCTTATTTACATGTACTTATAATAAATTCTAGTAAATTCCTATTTATCTATATGATGATAAGTCATCATCTTATATTTTACAAGCTGAAAGTATTTTTTCAAGTATCGATTCAAAGTATTTTTTCAAGACTTTCGGACTATAATCTATCTGTATACAAAATTTCATACAAATATGATAAGCCGTTTATACGTGAGTGGAAAAACAGTTTTAAAGGAATTTTTACATAATAAATAAATGTTTGAGTTGACTTTGATCCTTATTAACCGACTGCAAAAAAAGGAGGTTCTCAATTCGGCCGCCGGTATATTTATTTAAGTTATAGGTTAATTTAGTAGTATAATACCTATAGAATACTACAGATCGTATTTGTCGAAAATTTTCTAGAGACTGAACACCTACAGGTAGATAAAAAATCTAGGTATTAGATTACCTACTTAGCTACCCTAAACATATCTAAGTCCTACACTTATAAAAATGTTCTATGTAGGTAATTCGATGGAAAATTTTAGGGTTATTTTATTGACGTTTACGATAAGCAAGTTTCCCATTCGCCTATTAAAAGGTCTTCAAAAATGTCCGAGCGGTGTTGTATACAATATTCATTGAAATTAACACCTTATTCCGTGGCAGTAATGTTCAAAGTATGTATATTGTATCGTTTAGAAAACTCTTCCTGCCTGTTTGAATTAGGCAGGCAGAGTTTTCTAAATTTTCTAAGTTTTGCATTGGACATTTTTTGGAGTCTCTTGGTTTACTTGGTTCAATAGGTTAGGTACGTATTTATTTTTTACTTTTGTTATTATTTACTAGTTTTTAAGCTATTGCATAGCTTCTATCGCGGGCCTTGAGCGCGGGGACCGTATTCAGAAATTCCGTAACGAAAAAACCTCACGCTCCCCAAGGCACGGAGGTGTGGCTTGAAGGCATAGCATGCAATAGCTTTACCGCGGCAGTCCCCGAGTGACACACGTCCTTTTTTTATTTCTTCAATCAGGTATCCAATGTTGAGTCCGCCATAGTAGACAGTAGAAACCGCTGAGCGCAATGTTCGGGTTGTTAGACTGAAAAACAATAAAAAAAGGTATATTAATTATAAATTTAGGATTTTAACACAATATTATAACAGGAATCGAACTTATACCCTTTAAAGTAAAGAATACATATCGTTAAAATAGTGTCGTGATATTTTTACACGCTTTATATTAGCTTCACCTGTATGTTTGTAACCGACTTCTTTGGGCGCGATTTTGACCCACTTTAAACGGCCAGAATTCGTTCAAACTTTGAAGATTTATTTAGGACCGATGACAATACACTAATTTGATAAAATAAATAATAGTTAAAAAAAATAAAAAACACGCGTTTTATAGAAAACCGAACTAAAAGCGTGTTTTTTAGTTTTGTTAAACTATTATTATTTAACATTTGACTTTTAATAAACACATTTTTGAGTTATTCTTTATAATAATAAAGCATATTTAAACAGCGACGATGTCCTCCTGTCTATGAAAAATGAAATAAATTAGTTGTAACATCTTTGAAAGAATGAAAACCATATTTTTTCATTGCTTTAAAGTACTACGCTTATTTCTTACCTGTGAAGGTGCATATCTATTGAGCAGCGGTCGGTATCCATCGCCCAGGGTTGCCAACATCGGATTTGTCGCATTGTTATGCGGGTATAAAGGCAGTATTGCCCGCACCTGAAAAATATCATTATAATCATCAGCCCATGTATTATGTTCCCACTGCTGGTACATGGGCATCCTATAAGGCATCAGGTCATAATCCACCACGCTAAGTGCGGGTTGGCAGATGAAAAATATACAGAGAGACAATAAAATAAAAAACAACACATGAGTATATCAAATGTTGAGAAATGGAGTAAAAAAAGTTACTTTATGGTATTGCTTGATATAGTTGGCGGGTAGATACATTCAAGAATTTATTCTCTAATCTGTGACAATGAAGAATAAGTGACGTTTAAGAATTTGTGACACGAAGAATTAGTGTAATTTAATCTATTTCTATTTAATTTGTACACCCAGATAGTGGGTAGAATGATGGTAGTGGGCAGACGCAGCGGGCGCAGCGAGTGGTGTGTGTATGTGTGCGTGCGTGCGTGTGTGTGTGTATGTGTGTGTATGTGTGTATATATGTGTGTGTGTGTTTACACAATACACCGTACCTCCTCATCGTGCGGGCGGCACACGGCCAGCGGCTGCAGCGAGGCGGCCCGTGCGACCACGACGCAGCCCCACGCGGTGCCCACGTACGCGTCCGCGCCCACCGCACACAGCGCCGTCACCTGGACACACACATCGACATATTGATATCGCATTATCACAATCAGTGTAGGGACACATATTATGCAATTCGCTGATCAAAGCTTTTTTGTATATTATTGAAGTGAAAACTTCTTTAGCGGCGTTGAGCACTTTTTCTGTAATGGGTATAAAATCTTAAACTCGCGTCAGGACACGTGACCTGATCGAAAAAGCGTAAAACGGATACCATTCCAAAATATCAAACATGCTCAACGTTAATAATCAAGTTTCCTCCTGCCGGCACTCCCAGAATGCAGGTTGCATTCCGGGAGTGCCGGCAGTGTCTTTTTGTGTACTAGCTTACAGCCCGCGGCTTCGCCCGCTTTGTCTAAAACCTAATAAATAATATACTCAAACCTTTCTCTTGAAACCTTCCTATTAAAAAAAACCGCATCAAAAAGTTTTAAAGATTATATCTATATATAACAGGAGCGGAGCAATGCGGGTGAAACCGCGGGAGACAGCTAGTTTTCCATATATACCTACAGCCTCCGGGGAAAGGGCCGTGTTTTATGTCGCATTTCTACTGACCAAAACCCCAATATCCCACTAATTAACTTAGTTACAGTACGATTCACGAAAGGTGGCAAATGGCGGCCGTCAGTGCACGTACACTCATGAAGAAAAGACTTAAGACAAAATAATGTTTTAATGTTGGTTAAATAATTTATTTTTTATTTATTTAAAATTAAATCCGCCCGCATCTCACCTCGCACCTCCAAAGGGACCTTAAATATGCCTTCTGCGCCGTAGTCATCTTTCGTGAACTGTACACTGTTTTGAAAATCAGCGCTGTAGTACTCTCGAGTCAAACAGCATAGCTGAGTCTGGGCCTTTTGCCACAAAAATACTTTTTTTTTGTTTTATTATTTTTGTTTATTTTTATTTTCAATTTTGTTATTAGGTTAAGTTGTAGTGTATTAGATATAAGCTTCTTGTCTTGTACTGTAGTGTATTATAAGTTCAGTTATAATAAATCACTCGAGGAAGATACACGTGTTTCATTACCCCCCGCAACCCGCACTCTACATTTAAGTTTTTTTGTATCCAAATTATTGTGGCAATAAATACATTTCATTTCATTTCATTTTAAGTTTAAACTCACCCTACACCTATCTTCAGTGAGCGGATCATCACTTGCAATAGACTGCAGACTTTCAGAACTAGGCGCGAGTTTACTGCAGTCGAGCCGAGCTATCTGCTCGCGCGTTATCGCAGAATATGCGTATACGTATACGTCTGAAATTGGGAAAAAATATGATAGAGAACAAGGATTTTTAGTGTCTGGAAAAAAAATATAACAACGAATTAATAGTCACATCACAATTGTATTTGAATGAAAAAGTAAAAACATCAATCAATATTTTATTTGAGGGTAGTATTACAAATGATATTCAATTCTATAACTATTAATGTGGTTACAACGTTGTTCGTTTTATGCCAATAAAACCTATTTTTTAACTATCTGACGGTAGTTCAGTTTACCATTAATTATGGTTAAAACAGCATGACATAAACAATTATTTATTATTTTTGTTAATTAAGTCTGAGGGTACGGCTCTGAAACACGGTTAACACTTAAGTACGGCATAAACATATTCTTTAATTATTTGAGGTAAGGTGAGGATTGAGTTAAACATTCTGGCAATCTAGGACTTCAGTATGGTTACATAGCTATGACAAGAACACATTTTTAACTATGTAAGGGTACTTCCACCTACCATTTTTACACGCCGCCAGTATTGTTGGCAATCTCGGACAAGAGGCCAAATACTTGAGGGCCATGGGCCGTGGGGCGGGGACACTTTCCGCCCCGCTCACGCCTTCCTCTGTTATCGTGTATGTGAATAAACCAGCACCGCCCGCCCATAGTTCTATTCTGAAAATCGTGTTGAAATAATTAGAGGTTAAGAATCATTTATTTATAATATTATCAATCAAAATTTGCTTTGTTTTATTTATAAATTACTAGTTGGTCTGACTCTAGAGCTCTGGTAAGGTTTCCTTTACATTTTTTACTTTTATAACTTTTTAACAACACTGCATGTTGCAAAGTTCTCGGCCGAGAAGTGACAAAATCTCTTCTATTGTAATGTTAGTTACTATACTCTTCCGAAACAGCTGAACCGTTTCTCATGAAATTTTGTATGTCTATGGGTAGATCTGAGAATCGGCTAACATCTATTTTTCATACTCCTAAGTGTATGAAAGATCAGACGTTTGCTCAAAAAAACAAGGCTTACGTAAAAAGGTTCAATAGACAATCCGCAAAAAAAAGACGGGTTGCACTCCGGAAGTGCCGGCAGAAGTGAAAACTTGATTATTAACGTTGAGCATGTTTGATATTTTGGAATGGTATCTTTTGGAATTGACAGATGTCAACAGCTGAGTGAACATCAGCTCTTAGTTTTAAATTCAATAAAATATAATAAATTCAATAATTAGTGGTAAAAACAGTAATATTTAGTATTAGTTAACTATATTATCAACGTATGTGTATTAATTAATGTGAAATACGCATTTATGTGACTGAAGCAACGTTTTGTATAACGTGGATGTCAACGAGCCAACGGAAATTCAAATTCGAATTTCTTCGATAAACCAGGGGAGTACTAGTTCTAATATATCTACTATATTTAACACTATACACAACATTCGCATTCATTTTAACTAATAACACTGCTCATATTTTATGAGTAACGTCACAATAAATACATGAGCGCATAGTTATCGTCTCACTTTGCTTGACAAGTTGGAAGCAATTTAGAGGACAAAAACTCCAGACAAAATATACTTCATTTCTACTAAAAAACTACTTTTTATCTATTCACTATCTATCTAACACAAGTAAATTTTATTAAAGTTGCATCATAAATACAATTTTTTTAACATCTATTTCACCTGTTTCAGCAACTAAAATTACAACATGCTGACCCGCAAGGCAGTGGCCAAAGATATGGAAAACAAACTAAAGGCCACACTACAGGACTTAAAGGCTTCACAATCCCTGTGTGAACAACTCTTGCTGGAGAGAGAGGAACATGAACTTGAAATCCAGAAAATAATAAAAAAGAACACAAGTTTGAAGGCCGAGCTAGCTGAACTCCACACTCAATATATGGACAGCCAAAACAAGTGCACAGCCCTCCAAGACATTGTTGACAGCTTCCAACAGTGTTCCAATGACCACGAGAAGGCTCTCAGTCGTATCGTTGAACTGGAATGCAGTTTAATGGAGGTTCAAGAGGATAACTCCAAGCGGCTATGCAATTCATCCAACAGTCTTTATGGTGAACTGGTTGAATGTGGACAGTTAAGTGGCTTTGAAAACAATAAAAAAATCAAGTTAAATTCACATAACAAATTAAAAAAATATCTCAAATTAAGTAGGTTTATTAAGCACACAAAATCAGTAATTAAAAATAGATTTTCATTAAGAAATGTAGCACAATTGCAAAATAAAAATAAAAGCCTTGTGAAAGAGTTAGATAGATATCATAGGGACTTAGAACATTATAAAATGATATATGAAGTGGAAACTACTGAACTTAAGGAGAAAATAGACTCATTAAATGATATATTACATGACCTCAACCAAAAATATTCTGCTGCCCAGTTACAAATCAATGAGCACATAAAAGAGGCAGATTACCTTATAAAGTTAAGCAATGAAAATATGGATCGTTTCGAGTCTCTAACCAATAACTATGTATGTAAGTGTTCCATAAGTGACAAGGAGCAACCGTCGCCCCATAAGCCCATTGACTGCACTGACATGCATAGTATTCCATCCACGGCAACAATTTCATCTAGTAAAACAAAACATCTTTCCATGCAGGAAATTATTGTGTTGTCGGATAACATTGGTCAGGGATTTGGCGCTTTGCTTAACAACTTAGGGCATAAAGTAACTAATTTTTGTACTCCTAATAGTTCATTTACATATATCATGAATTCATTAGATAATTTTAGTTTTAATGAAAATAGTACTGTTGTTATATTATATGGAGATAGTCTTAATCTAAAAAAACATGACATTGATATAGGATTTCAAAAAATGTTGAAAATTAGTAGTGAGACAAAATGCAAATTTATGTTGTGTACATTGCCATATTTGCCTGGTTTGACACAAAATCAAAATAGATTTATCTATAACATTAACTTAAAATTATATAACCTAACAAATCATCATAGTGATGCATTTATATATTTTGACATAAATTCATGTACAAAATCTTTTTGCTTGACAAGGAATACAGTGTATCTGCCATTTAGATATAAGAGAGAACTTGCTATGTTAATAGCATATAAAATTATTAACCAGTCTGGTACATGTTTGGTATCAGACCATCGATCTACTATAATTTTATGTAGTAGTAATTATATACATCAACCTAGGTTAAGTGTTGACGGACAAACTAGCCCTAAGCTAGATTTAAACTAGTATGTAAGACAACAGCTAAGCAGCCTTTTTCCATTGTACATCAAAATATTCAAGGCTTGGCTAGCAAATTATTAGAAATAGAATTATTTTTAAATCATAATAGTATAAAAATATTTTGTGTAACAGAACATTGGCTTAAACAATGTCAGTTGTTATTAAATATTGATAATTATAAATTAAAAAGTATATACTATAGGGCACATGCTATTCATGGAGGTTCTCTTATTTTTGTACACAATAGTGTTAAATGCAAAGAACGAACTGACATTGTAAGTCTTTCTGTAGAACGCACCATTGAACTGTCCTGTGTTGAGCTTGAGCGTTATATTATTGTTTGCGTATACAGACCTCCTTCCAGTGACTATAATATGTTTGAGACAGTCATGGAAGAAACATTAAAGCGTTTAGGCAGGAGTAAAAAGAAGGTAATAGTATGTGGTGATTTTAATATTGATTTACTTTCACACACACAGACGGCAACACGAATAGTTAATTTGTTTCACTCATTTAATCTGTATAAAGTTTTTGATGAACCCACACGAATTACACCTACTTCTGCAACTTGTATTGATAATATATACTGTGATTGCAACTGTCTAGAAAAAAATATCCTCAATATACTGACTTCAGATCACTGTGGCCAGAAAGTAGTTTTGGAATGGGATTGCATACCTAAGTTTAAAAGAATTAATGTTAGGCCTATAACTAAAAAAGGCATTGATAAATTAAGAGATAATATTAATAATAAACTGCCTAACCTGAATGATCAATCCTTTTATAATAATCCTTGTGAAATGTTTACAAATCTTTTTAATTTAGTTCATAATGAGTTTAAAGAAATATTTAAAGTTAAATCTTTAAGTATCACCAAGGATTTACCATTTAGTCAATGGGCAACACCTAGTATACACAGATGCAGGAACATTCTATATGAGTTATATGGCATGAAGCAATATAACAAAGACTTGTCATTCCATAATTATGTTAGAAATTATTCAAAAACTTTTAAAAAAGTTTGTTTCACTGCCAAGTGTCTATATGTCAGAGATAAAATACGCAACTCTGATAACAAAGTTAAAACAGTTTGGACAATTATTAATGGTGAAATGGGCAAAAGCCGGACAAATAGTACCATAAAACTTGTAAATGCTGGCAGGGTCATTGACAAAAGTGCTGATGTTGCGCTTGCTTTTGAAGATTTCTTTAGTAGTGTCCCTGTTAGTATTACTAAAAAATTAAATTCATCATCAGTGCTTGCGGAGTCCTATTTGAGGGACCATGTTGCGGAGTGTAATGTATTATTTGAATTGCGACATGTGACTGCAGATGAAATTGTTAAAACTTTTAAAACATTAAACTTAAAAAAAACAAGTGATCTCTGGGGAATGTCTGTGAATTTAGTAAATAATATTATAGAAAACATTGCCAACCATTTA
>CAJQZN010020895.1:932-12190 GCA_907164685.1 Colias eurytheme
GAAATACATCACTACGATACGTCAGCGACTAGACAATACCTCAACGCCAGGGTTCGACTAGCGATTTGAATCACTACGAGCCAATAACATTCATCGTCAAAAAAACTCGGCACATGCTTCAGGACACCACTCGCCACGCCAGGGCACCATATTATGCTGTGCCGCGGCTTGAGTCTTCTTTCCGTAGTCACCACAACAAGTTTCAACTCGTATCGATCACTAGGCAGGATGTTCACTACTTCGTAGGGCCCTCGCATCCCTCAATCTAATTTACCTGTGAACTGAGAGGTTTTTATTACAAACACTGGACCGCAGCCCAGATAGCACACACAATTTCTTCGATGGACTACATTCCCGTTACAATAATCCACGTAACAAACTTTTACTTTACACAACGCACGAAATAAAAAAACACAAATGCCAGTTACAAAACTACGTAAACTTAAACACATTTAAAAATAGTGGGCTTGAATTCTATCCCAATTCTGATAATAGAAATATCACGCGAGACTGGGTTAAATATTAGTTTGAAATGTAATTAGAATGTACTGCGATTCTACACAGCTACCTAATTGATTAACAAATCGCAGCAAGTCAACGACTATTAGCAAAGTGAGGGTAGTTGGGTCAAACGTCGTATAAACAACGTCCGAGCCCCTAGGCACGATCCGTACGATTGCGCCACGAGTCAAAGGAAAGCGGCAATTTATAGTATTCGATAGATAAGCATGTTCTGACAGGTGACAGTGACAGCTATATTGACAACTATTCATCCACAAAAATATTAAATCAAAAGTTACGTCTAACAATGGGGTATATTACAACTACGACATAAATTACTTACTGCACTATAGCCTTTGTTCAAGAATAGCTGAAACAGCATTAATCTGAACGCCGGTGACCTTACGCTCAATTACGAGACGTAGCTGCAGACAACAAAGCTTTTAGTCCCTGAAAGTGCCAATAAAGCATAGACAGACCTTTCTATATCTTTAATAAAATAATGAAATTTCCATTTCATTCTCCCTTTAAACTCATAAAGTGTTATTTTAATTTTGCAGTCTAATTAGGTTTCACTGGAATTGAATATAAATTTAGCTAAATATCTCGCTTCTTGAATCATTCGCTTACTCGCTTTTAGATAATTGGAATAAACCACTGCTTTTGTGGAGAACTTAGTATTGTGAACGGGATTATTTCTAAATGAAATTGAAAACATAACAGCTTTTCCAACGAGAAAACAATATAAATCATATACATTTTGTGGTAATTTTAAATAATCTTCTTCAGATTAAATAAATTGAATGAATAAAAACAAAATATTTTCACATATCACTTGTGAATGCTATCTCCGGTTTTCTAGTGCGGTGGCTCGATGTGTGCTGAAATCTAAACAGATTTTGAACGTGGGTAGTTATTTTTGAACGTTTGAGTTCTGGTTGTTTTAAGTTTGTTTTTCTTTTCTTTGTTATACCATGTTTGTTCAGATTATATAAGAAAAAGCATCATTCAGTAGTGTGGAATTTATTCTAGTGCTATTTTTATTGTATTGAATAAAGTAGAAGAAAGAAAGTGATAAATTTTTATACAACCTACGTAGGTTTAGGTAAAATACGTATTTTACTTAGGATATTCGTAGATCCTCGACAAAGGATAATAGCGTTATCTGTTTTCTAAGAATAATTCCTATTGGTTCAAGAAATGAAAATCAAATATTTACATAGGAATATGTTTCTATAGGCAGACATAGCACACTCGGCGAAAGGCTACGAATCGGAGGATGAAAACTCGGGCAGAAAGCGGCAAAGGGTCAGCGACGACCGGCCAGCCAGTCGGACGACCATGTACTCTAAACAGGTACGTATATAGCATAGATAATATTATAATACTGGTATATAGTTAGGTTTTACGACGGTTAAACATTTGAAGTTATACAATAATTATTAATGCCTTTAAAATGAAATCTTTTTTGTTTCATTATTATTATTTGTTCCAATTTAAATAATAGGCTGAGTAAATATGATTAAAAGCTATTTCATCTGTAAATATTTAAACAATGCGGTACAGTCTACAGACATCCATAACTTCCATTTCAAAAAGTTTAACGTTTTGGTTTTTAAAAGCTCTACATCGAACAAACCGATGTAGAATTTTTTTGTGTTTAAAGTTACAATCAATATAGATTTATATATTAGAGGTGTCTAAAAACATTGCGCACATGATATTATTACAATACATTTTTTTTAATAATAGGTATATACATCATCATTCAGGGCAGGTTATTAAAATGATTTTCGTTAATAAATCATTTTAATAACCTGTCAAATAACTTTAAAATAGATGAAAATTTCACACAGAATAAGGAAATTTGAAGAAGATACATTTCATTCCGTAGCCTGAAAAGAATACTATCTCGGCTGTCCAACACATCGTAAAAGTAGAAATAAATAGCGCTAAGATCCGTCGCTGTCTTCAATCACTATTGTAGGAAAGCAATTTCTTGTGTGCGATATTATCTGACTTGATCGATGTTACGATGTTTGATAAGGTTTTAGGTTAATTCTTTCAGCGCATTAACCGTGATTTTGTTGTGTGAACTTTTGGTAAAGGACGTATCCTCATATCACCTGAGTTCCTCGCGTTTATTTATCCACCAATAAACTAAAATTAAACATAGGTAGAATCATCACATGTATGTATTATAATTGGGCCAATTTATTAGTTGGTAGCTCGTGCAAGACTATGCAAATTGTATTTAAGCACATTTCAGCATAATATAATACATTTTAGTTATAATAATACCATCTTATTTCCTACACTTTTACGTGATCAGTTTAATTGTAACAAACAATTAGATTTGTTGAGAATTGCACTGTGTTTATTATTATAATTTTCGTAGTCTATTTTAGTAAAATGACACTCTTTACTCGTTACGAACTATGCAAATAATATCACAAGTAAATTTTCCTTGAATTCAAGTTTATCGCTTACGGGTAAACTTTCTTCGTATTCAAGGAGTTCCGGGAACAATACTGTATCAACAACAAACAACTGGATTTGTTGGAACTGGAGAAGTCCAAGAAGGATCGATTCCTCGGATGCCTGTCACAATACCACATCGAGAGCCCATGTTCCAGAACCAACAGGTAAACTAAATTTATTCCTTCCTTCCTTTGTGTTTTGTACTCTATTATAACTGAAAATATTTTGGTGTACCTATATTTACATTGTCCTTCGAGTTTATTCTACTCGTAAAGTATTATAATTGTGAGTATTTCGGTGTCGACAATAATAATTAAAAGAAGGAACGACATATTTAGCTCGATGAAAAAGCATAGGAAAAGTATAACAAATAGGTCAATAACACTGACAACTATCAAACAATACATCCTGATTAAGTTAATCTTCAAGTTGTAATTTGCGCTAACGACACGAACAACAGTATTAGTATATTTGGGATACAGAGATTAAACCTACAAGCGAGACAGTTGTACTAAATTGAGCACATTAATTTGTGTTCCAAAACTGCGTAGAATTATGTACGTCGTAAATTGTTTAATCTGGGAGATCAAGATTAATTTGTTAAACAAATAATAAATGTTTCACCATTAGCTACACTGTCTAAAATGTTTGCCCCATTAAACGTTTTACAGCCTAGAAATTGAGCAAGGGTAACAATTATTGCAACTCTTGTAAACTTTAGGGTTAATTTTTTCAATGTCTTGGATACTAAAAGCATCATCTAATTTTTATGGGACCTTTTAAAAAAGTTCCTTTTTCTAAAACATAGTGTTATCATAAGCTGCTTTTAAAGATGATGCTTTAAGTATCCACGACATTGAAAAATTAACCCTAAACATGCCCTAAACTTTACAACGTACGATACATTACGAAGAGGCATTTTATTATTAAAAATGGTGTAGATAATTTAATATAATTTTCCTTTACTTCAATTAATCACACAAATTTATTGTCACTCTATCTATACGTATGTCATCAAATAAATAATAAAAACCGTCGTAAATCTTGATTGTGATAAACCCTATGCAGAAGAACGTGCCTGGACCTCTAATTCACTCGAGTACCCTCGGTCACTCCCTAGTGCCATATCAAAGCTCCATCCATGCATAACATATAAGCTTACTTATTCAAGCCTTGGTTTTCGGGAAGTTAAAAGTTATTACTCTCGAGTCAACAACAAATCTCGGGCACGCAAACAGTATTTCACCTGTCAGCGTGGATATATATTCCTATTGGGTCCTTCAGGAACATACGGTGGGAGTGAAAAATTGTTGTATGGTATGGTATCACATAATGGTTAGTTGTGTTTATTGTGAAAAATCTAAGGAAGTGGCACCTCGATTTAGACGATGTCAAAATTAATATTATGCATATGACTGTGTTCTTCAAATAGTAAATATATAATCTTATGCCGTGAAGTATTTGCGAATATAGTAAAGTTGAAATTACATACACAGATAACACGTTTATAAATAATACATTTTACTATATCTTAGCCACGAAAGATATACTTAGTAATAATTCTTAGCGTATTAAGGAACCAATAATGGCATACCAGAAAATAGCTTCCTTATTATGAAAGTGATGTTTAACCTATAAATACTTGGATTATAAAATGTTTTTCCTCGTAGCCGGCCTCTAAACAGATTAGCTAAATAAATGATCCTCTCACGGGAAGCGTTAAGGTAACGAATCGAGCGTTTTATTATGGTTGCACCCTCCTAATAGTATTAGTAATACCGGACGAAAGGTTAGTCCATTTATCCCGTGTTTTTATTACTGAAACAAGTTTCGATATAGTTCATGGATCCGGGACTATGTTAGTTTAACGGTTAAAGTAATGGGAGTAGTAAATACTGTTTCGTATTTTATTTAATACCTAGTCAAGTGAATAGTATTTTTAATCGCCAAACAGTTGTAGAAATATGTTGCCTACAAAATCTAATAAAACATTAAAATATTCAGTTTTATCCTATATTGTACGTATTTATATAATGCAGAGAAACATAAAAGCGTTATTATATTCCAGAGCGTCATTTCTATCCGTTTGTGTCCGTCGTCGAGTGCCCTCAGATGAGAATCTCAACACCGATTATGCACCCATACAACGCTATCCCAGGTATTACAATTTCCCTATATAGAAATAGAATATAATGTTCTAAATAGAATATATGAAATAGTAAATTTTTGTGTAGCAGAATGATAATAATTGTTATGTTGTATATATTTGTCGTAGCGCCGTAGCAATGCCTACGGAAATTAACGTTTTCAAGATTGTTTGCAAGTTTTGTTTAAACTGTATTTGTCTCATAATAATGTATTTAAAATATTCAATTTAAATTCAAATAAAACACAAAAAATCATATTTTGTTATACATATGATCATATGATCAATGATCATACAACAAATAAATGTAAATAATAATATTTTCTACACAATTTGGATGTCCAATACCTGGATATCCAAAAGCACATAATATCGGGCATTCGACCCGCTGAGCGCAGGTTCGGGCAGCCATCGCCCGCGCCGGCCGAGCTGCGCGCACACGACGCAGAGCTCGAGTGCTCGTACTTCAGGCGTCGGCCGCGCTCCGTGTGCAGCCAGCCTGACCCCAAGCGGTACACGTGGATGCCTGAGGATGAGGACTTCACCCGCATGGAGTGGCCACAGTTAGTTATTATACTACTTATATTATGTACTTCTTTACAGTTCTACTACTCTCTTCGTCTTTCTATTTCCTTCGTTCCCGCGCAGTTTTTGCTAATTAGGATACCAGGGACGGCTGATAGGGCGTCGACCAGATGGTATACGCAGATATAAGCATTTTTTCATAATCATTCTTAAAACATTAATTAGTCTTTTTTTAAGTATAAATCATAATATTATTATAGCGAAGTTTTTACTTATACAATTGTTCTGTCATATAAATATAAGAAAATTGTGATAGATTTTGACAAGAATACCTACATAAGTATTCTACTACAATAATTATGAGTATATGCCAAAATTTGTAAATGGGGATGGAAGTTTCTTTCCGTATTCACAGCATATTTCAGTTGGTCTAGAATTTTATCTCAACGTACTATATATGAGACAAATCCAGCAAATTGATAAACACAAACCTAACTTTATCCCAAGAATTAAGTATAGCCCAGTAAATTCGAAGCGGATCTTCCGCATGGGTCTCCATCCCGGATTACGTTGCTAGAGTTAGGCTTATGGTGGCAGTACACATTGGGCCAACGTGTTGGGCCAACGGGTTGGGCCAACGTGTAGAGAGCTACTTGGCGGTATGTTGGCTTCATTAGCCTAGTTGGCGCCAATATTGGCAGGCCAACCGAATGTTGTCGGTTTTTTGTGCACACATCAAAGGATCTTGGCGCGCTCCACAAACAGCGTTCACACGTTGGTGTCTTGTTCAGTTTGTTGTTACTCGTCAGCGGAGACAGTATCGTTGCGCGTCAATGAAATTTACGTTTAACCATGTTCCGATAGCGATGGCGGCGCCGAGGTTTTACAATTCGTAGATTTGTATCGACATGAAGGAATAATTTGGAATCTACGGCATGAACTACACAAAAATAAAACCATATGACTCAATAAATTAGATGTTCTGTTTTCTATTTATTATATTATTCTAGATGTTTTTCTTATCTAACTTTCATACAATGCGATAAAAAAATGAATATATTTATAAAATGAGTAAAATAGTATTAAAAAGTTACTTGTTCTTAAAAATTAAATAACAATATACAATGAGCATGATTTTGATCAAATTGTGCTTTATTACATAAATAATATTATCATTTAATAAAATAATATCTAAAATCTAATCTTTAAAGTTTCGTTTTATAGGTAGTTAAAATTAAATTAAATGTAAAATGTACACATTTTAAACATTTGAAAAAATCTAAACATAATAATGTTTTATTTATACAGTTATAAAAAAAGGACAATAGAGATTGGAAAATGGTATCATCGCAGACGGCAGAGTACACTCATTGTTATTGATGCACATGTACGTAATAATTAAACGCACTGTATATAAATAAATTGCCGCGGCTGCAAGAACTTCTACGGACTATGTCCATCTTTGAAGCGCCAATGCAGAATGATCAGTACGCCAATGTGTGAACAGGAATCTTGATATCCTTCATTTTTTCCCAACACGTTGGCCCAACGCCTTGGCCCCATGTGTACTGCCGCTATTAGAGTTGCTTGGCCTAAACAATAATTGTGCGTTCATTGTTGTTAATTTACCTCTTTGGACTATTACAGATTATGAAGGATGTCTACTTAAATTAAGTTGATTAACAGTTGAAGAAACATTACAGACTTAATTGTGAAAGTAATATGAATAGCAAGCATATTATAATAATGTAATATTACTGTCTTAATATTTATATGAAAAGTAGGGCGAAATCTTCAAAGGCATATATAATATAATTAAGTGGGTTCAAAATTTTCAAATATAACACTTCTCTTTTATTTTAATTAAGAGCGACGCAAATTGCGCGATAAATGAATTGATCTAAATGTAATTCTATTAACGAAAGTATCTTAACTGGCAATTACCGGAGGCCAATATCGAAAAGATCTTCGTTAAATCCCTTACAAAATGTAGACCTTATTAGATGCCACAAATTATACGAAATGCCAAAATTTACATTAGCCCCGGATGTTTGAAATCGATAATTGATTCTGCCAAGGATCGAGCTCAAAGTTTTCTTGTTTGAGAACCATCTTGTTTACTGAAACTTTATGATACTTGTATTGATAATAGAAATAATAAGTTGGTGAATCAATAAAGCTTGTTATTAATTTATATGGAAGATAAAGTACCTATAGGGAAAAATTCTTAATGCTTATAATGGTAATATTTCTATATTTTATGGTTTAGCCTGCATGATTAGTACTTTATTAAAGTCATTGCTTATAAACTGTTGCAGCAGAATCAAAATACATTTTTAGTCCATGTATTTTTTCGAAGTACTAAAACTTAAAATTAACTGAAAATTTTGAGAAATCGTTGCAAGGTAAAATTTTAAATATTGTGACTCCGTACTATCTACGATTTTTAAAATACAAAACTTATTATAATAGATAATTGATTCGCATTTGCCACAAACAGCAATCTGAGAATCTGACACAAAACTTATATAAACTTATATCAAAACAATATTATTGAACGTAGCATTTCGGATAGTTGGAATCGAGCAAACCGAAGTATAAATTGGATTGGCTTTCAGATCGGTAATAGAAGATAACGCGGGGTGGCCGCAAAATTACAGTGTCGACCAAATCGCGTCTGTCAGCCGCGGCGGCTCGCTTCCGAGACCTCCTTCTATAATACCGTAAGTACCTATTTTTTAATAATTATATATTGTTATGTTTTTTTATTTAGTTTTATAGCAAACAAATGTTTTATAGACGAGAAAAAGAATTGTGCTTTTTTTATTCCTTAGGTAGGTATGTGGTCTTGTATCATGTAAGTGTATACGATTTTGGACTTAAGTGTCTAATATTATAGCTAGGGTAGAAAATATTTCGGGCTTTTTTGTAGACAGTATATGTTAAATTATAGACTTAACATGCCTTTTTTAGACAAAAAAAGTAAAATCGATTAATCACTGACCAAATGGCGTAGGTACTTTTAAATATAAATAGAGCGGTTATTAATTACACTGCTCTATTTATAAAGGATAAATTATATTTCTAATGGTAATTTGTAAATATAAATTCAGACAAGAGCAAATATTATTAAAATATTCATAGCTTTGAACCCACTTGTAATTTATACCATAACGAAAGCTAGCTAATAAGCGATATTTATCTTAATTTGAATACAAATTTGTTTTCTCATAAAATATATAAACATCGAAGAATATACATAGAATCCTATATAGTGAATACAATTTCAAAAAATAATTTATTTTTATTTGCGAAATTCACGTTCATATTTGTATACGTACAATCGAATAGATCGCGAGTTTTTATGAATCCCGTACAAAATCTTATTAGCCACGTCTGGTGGATCAAGAAGGTTTTTTCCTATTTATTTTTATTCTCAGCCCCAAAACAAGCTTACGTTGAGATAAAAATAAATTGTTTTATTCATCTATTCAAACATTTTGCGTAATATCCAGTCTCCCGCAAGCCCTACTGTATTAGAGATACTCATCACGCTCTGAGGCCTAAAGCACTTCATTTATCCATTTCATCCTCTTTTATTCCAACGATAGAACAAAGGCCAAAGAAAGGTCGAATGGGAACGCTTTAACAATTAGCGGTTAGATGATTGCTTACGTGCGTTCACGACATATTTTTCTGCATGTTAGATTTTGCAATTATCATAGTACGCTCGTTTACTGCTACACAATATTGTTAAGCTTAACAGATTGAATACAAGAAAAAAATACGTTTTTTAATTAGTTTTTTGCTTTGCATCATATTTTCATAATTATGACCGCAATGTCAATATGACAAGCAAACAACACAATTGAAACTGGGCAGGGGTTTTCTTCTAGCAGTATTATTTCCAGTGTGAGAAAGTGTATGAGGGCTGAAAAAAATTAACTTTAAAATTAAATTTTAATTAAATTTTATTCCTCTAAAATTAAATTTTAAAAATCATTCATTCAGTTGTCACTAAATAATGCTGTATAATAGTTTTGTTCCCTTAATGTACAAAGCTTCTGGTACACCACGTTGAAACATAACACAATAGACTACGTAGTTAGTACCTGCGTACTTCAGTCCTCAGTATTATGTGATAATCTCTTATTGAGTTAATGAACCGACCGCAGTCAATTATGTGGCACCACAGGTATTGTATTGTAATTACGGTGAACATACAATGGAAATATTATCGTCCTAGCTTGGTAGAATAGTATAGTCGCAAGTGTAATGAACAGTCATTACATTGACTTTAAACCAATTTAAACTTTACCTATATTATTAAGTTTTGAAATCTGAGATACCTAATTAAATTACATAAATAAATGTAATTAACCTAATTAAATTACATGATACATTTATAATATTACTTCAGCTCAATTTTTATTAGATAGTACCTAATGTAGCGTAGGTTCGATTTTGTTTCTACAAATAATGTATCAAACAAAAATATAATAAACTTCTTTATAAGGTTTGTACAAAACTTTGCAACAAACAAATTTTTATGATATGAATGACTGCTATATTTTTTTGTTTAAAATTATACCTCAATTCACTGTTTGTACATATCTTCATAATTCAAAAAGGCAAAATATAAATAGAGAGAGAGCATTATATTATATAAATGTACGTGTTACACTAAAATGAACACCCTGTACGTGAAATAAGTACATATCTGCAATGTTACAGTTGCCCCGCCCACACTCCAATACCACCGCCACCTCCGCCACCACCACTCACCATACCACCTCACAGGTAACGTATACCCAGCACTGTCATAGTAATCATTTTTGACGTGACAACGTCTTATAATTCGATAGAGCCGGCTGCACGCACGAAAAAACATGACTCATGCGGCGTTACCTCGCTCTGAGGCGTTCCATGTAAGGCTTGAATTGCAAGCGAGAGCGCGGAACGAGTGACAAAGAAGCGCAATCGGACGTTGTCACGTTCAACTATCGTCAGTAAACCGACTTTACAGATAACCAATTTCTTTTTTTTTGCCAGCTAATGAGACCTTGATAAAAGCGTTCGTATACATGGTGATGCAAATAAAGGAAAGTTTGATTGAACTATCAACTAATGAATAATGATGGACATTGAAGAAAACGTTACTATACATGGTGATTCAAAAAATATAAAAATTGCTTTATGCTATTTCATACAAATGGAACATAGAACATAAAAATGTAAATGCAGT
Source organism: Colias eurytheme (assembly GCA_907164685.1). Classification (NCBI taxonomy): domain Eukaryota; kingdom Metazoa; phylum Arthropoda; class Insecta; order Lepidoptera; family Pieridae; genus Colias; species Colias eurytheme. The sequence goes on from CAJQZN010020895.1 coordinate 11,831, forward strand.
AACTAAACTTAAAAGAATATTCATAATACGATTTATAATTTACTCGGCACGGAAAACAATAAATGGAAATATGATAGATATTATTATCGTCTTAGCGGTTTTACGAACTTTACTTGTTATTTCTGAAATTGTGCACTGTTTTTTTCTAAAATTTACTAATTAATAATCCGGTTCATAAAATAGCAAAAAAAAGTGTTAATAGTGTGTGTGTTTCAAATTGTCTCCTATCAAAAGACTGCTTAATTTATTATGTGAGGAATATTATTTTTTTAAGAACTATTTCTTAATACTTACCCTAATATTTTAATATAAATATCAATATTTCAGAACAAAACACGTATCATTCGCTCGTTCGCACAC
>CAJQZN010020900.1:1927-17590 GCA_907164685.1 Colias eurytheme
TATACCTACTCGGCAGCCGACCGTCACGCGACATGCGCTACACAGACGAAAAAGTTTGAGACGATGTAATAAAAGTTTCACTAATTTTACAAACTTCCCGAAGATCTTTAAAAATAAATACCATTTTAAATATTTATAAAAATAAAAAAACAAAGTCATCGGGGCTGCCATACCATCATTATCATATCATATACAATTATATTTTTTTTATAATGGTACTTAATTTTAAAGATCGTCGGGAAGTTTGTAAAATTATTATTTATTCCTTTTCCTTCGTTGCGTTGGGTTTTTCTTTTTAATTTTTAAATTTTTAACTTCGGTTTCTTATTTTCATGTGATATTTTCAAGTGAGCGAGACCTACCTCTACCTCCATATTACATTCCTACATCATATTGATATCTATAAGTTTGTTGCTCCTTGACATCTTTTAAGTTGGGCCGTAACCGTGCACAAATTGTAATGGATCACAGTGGCAAAAGAAGTGGTATCTTTAGGAAAAAAAATGCCAAGAGCCAGGCCTATGTGGCTTTGAGTAGAGTTCAAAATTTCCAGGGTGTGGCTATCCTCTCGCTCCCATATCCCCCTCTTCTTTCACAGACTTTCAACCCTTCTCTTTCCACACCTAGTAAATGGCAGAACCGATTTTGATGTAAATCATATTATCTAATTATACCTATATGTACACGTCATATCCTGTCGTTTGATGCTCCATTTGGTTTATTTATCTAACCACTGTCACCCCTAAATGTAATAAACGGATGAACCGATTTCGATAAAACACGTTGCTCTTTTATATTTTGATATGCCGCTTGAGTATATTATTTGACCACATTCGATTATTGTTCATTCCCACTTTCACCGCTGTAATCTAATAAATGGATAAACCGAATTGGATAAAAATATAACTAATATTTTTTCCCACATTCCCACTTTTACCTCTATATACCTAGGTATAATAAATGGATGAACCGATTTTGATACACTTTATCTAAGAACCAGCGTCGGAAAATATGCTGCCTAACACGCATCTAATTCGTATTACCTGTTAGCGAGCTACGGTGGCACAAACAGACAAACATAGCGGTCAAACACTTATCACCCATCTTTTTGATGGTTAAAAATGGTTAAAAGGGGTTAAAAATATAATACGACATAATATAAAGGACATTTTATGTATAAAATTTACCTAGAAGTAAGCATAATTCTAATTTGACCCCTTCCCCCCTACTACCTCAGCTTACCCCCCCACCCTTGGGGACTTTCGATATGATCACCTGGACATTTATAAGAAACTAGCGGTCCGCCCCGGCTTCGCCCGTGGTACATAATATTTACGTTTTCTCTACATAAAAACCATCCTCGTACTTCAAGGAATATAATAAAAAAAGAATGATCGAAATCGGTTCAGCCGTTCTCGAGTTATGCGCTTACCAACACATTTTGCGATTCATTTTTATATATAAGATAATTACTGTAGCGTATAACAGATAACTTACGTTTTATCGTACACTGTATAGTGTACAATAGAATGCCTTTGCAAATGTTCGCCGTGAATACTTAAATGGTCATAACTTTTTTATTTACAAACCGATTAACATGAAATAAACACTTAATGTTAAATGAAGATTACCACAATATATTAGTGAAAACCGCATCTATATCGGATAAGCTGTTTCTGAGATTAGCGTGCACAAACATACAGACAAACAGACAAAAAAAATTATAACTATAGTTTTGGGTTTGAGATCGATTTAATAATAACCCCTGCTATTTTTTTTACATATTTTCATTGTACAGACATCACTTTTCTAGAATTTTATTATAATATGTATTGAATATTGATTGACCACGCGCAAGGTTACTAATTTCCACTACATCCTCACGCAAATCGTCAATTTTTATGAACATTGAATCTGTAAATAAAAAAAAATCAAAAGATAAGTGTACCTAATTTTAATAAAAAGCTACTAACAAATAAAGTTTTATCTAGAACTAAAGTGACCTTCTTTGGGCGTATAATATAGTCTTGTAAAAGTTATACATGATAAAAACATCATTTTCTTATTTTGTCATAACTTTAACTAATCAAAAACATGAGTCTAACTATATAATTATAATAAACAATAAATATAAAAGCTACAACTTACCTTTTGTGGGAACGCAAGAAGGCGAAAATTAAAAAAAAGCCGAAGATTTTTAAAAATATAACCAATGAACACAATCACTGTTATCTACTATTACCCAAAGAGAATACAAATACTACGTCTATTACCTATATAACTGTAACTAACATCAAATAATAAACATCTACCCTCACTTATAAAAATTTAGTATATTCACATGAAATATAAGCGCACCTGAAATTTACTCTGGGAAGATATGAATTATTTATTTAACTTTAAAAAAAAAAAACTCACCAACATCATAATATTTAAATTATGAATTTCCAAGGAGCGTTAATATTATGTAAATTGATTTAATTTTAATGAAATCTCATAGATGGCGCTGTTTTAAATTTGTCTTTATACTACTAAGATTCATTATACTGTTTCTCTGCCAAAATTACTTAAATGATGTAGTTTTTATAGTGTAAAGGTAGACAATAGCATGGCTTACTCAAAAACAACATTTTAACATGAGTCTTTATATTGTACGCTGTCGTAGTACACGGAATACGTAAGAAAAATAAAGGTTCACAGCTCCTCCCCCGAAGGTGATAGCATGATAATATGTATATAACAGCCTGACCCGACCTGTTAGTAATATTCATGCAAAATTTGAAGTAAATCCGTGCAGTACTTTCTGAGATTAGCCTGGACAAACATACAGACAAACAGACAAACAGACAAACCGACAAACAGACAAACAGACAAAAATTCTAAAAACTATGTTTTTGGCTTCTATATCGATTATAGATCATGGATTATGTATTCTTTTAAAAAAATATTCAATGTACAGTTTTGACTTTCCTACGATTTTATTATATGTATAGATGAAACCGCATCCGAAGTTAATAGTATAAAATCTAAATTAGTATATGGCTTTAAACACAGGCATAGCGTAGCGTAAGCGATAGCGATTATATAAAATTTCAAAGCAAATTTTATTTTGAGTTATATTTTTAGTAGATTCAGCCAGCTCTGACTAATCTATCTCTGTGTAAAACTACATTCAAATCGAATCCCAGTTTTTGCAGGAGTAAGAAAAATCCATAAATGGTCACAAAATCTCGCGTTTAAAATTTAAATTAATAGTAGGATTATATTCAAAAGATAGGAAAAATGATAAACTAGTTTTTAAATTATAAATGTGTGTGTTTTTTTTGTTAATCCCCTGATTTACATTTATTTTATAGTTTGCTTGATAAAATAATAACCATTTATTTACAAGTTTAAGCACGACCAAGTTCTTTAAAAAAATAACAAAAAATTTTGAAATTTTAATCTATTTTAAATTTGTTTTAAAACAATTAAAAATAAAAAAACCTTAAGCCATCCTTAAGCCCGCATTAAACTAACTATTCCGAAATTGAAATGATAATGGCGATTTACCTTCAAATAATGGGTGACAATTGATGTTATTTAATTCGGATTATATTAAAAAATATTAATTCATCTTATTTTCAGGGAAAGATGGTGACACATAAGAAGCGGGTTATCCAATACTAGGTACATGATGACAACGACCACTGTGTGAAGACAAAAGACTTGAAAAAAAGGAAAAATTAATTTATCTAGTAGCACTAAGATCGCTTTTTTTCATTATTTGATACTAGATTTCCGCCCGCGGCTTCGCCCGCATTATCAAAGGAAAACCCGCATAGTTCCCGTTCCCGTGGGATTTCCGGGATAAAAACTATCCTATGTGTTAATCCAAGTTACCCTCTATATGTGTGTTAAATTTCATTGTAATCGGTTCAGTAGTTTTTACGTGAAAGAGTAACAAACATCCATACATCCATACATCCAGACATCCATACATCCATACAAACTTTCGACTTTATAATAGTATATTAAGATTAAGATATTAAGATTAAGATTAAGATTTAATGAGTACCTAGGTATACATTTTTATGTGTTTCTTTCTTTACTTTCTATTAATGTTTGCCCTTTCCTTTCCTATGTACCTACTGATTATATATTTGTGTACGTGTACCTGTAACATGGATTTAAAAATTTAATTTTAACAGTATATACCTAGGTAAATATTTCTTACAGAAATAATATTCATTGTTTTTGTATTTCCAATAAGAAAGGTTTAAATTTAAATACTTAACTTCGTAGCCCTTTTGCGGCAGTCAGATATTAAATAAATCTTATTGGTTCATTGTTTTTCAACAATTAAGGAAATACATACATTTACATACATATTGTTATACCCATGGACGTATAAAAAAAGACGGACGCCGTATTACGAACAAACAACGTGAAGCCACCATAGTAAGCTAGCGATCGTGTAAAGACAATAAACACGCACACACTCTCACCATAGTAAGCTAGTCGGCCGCCATTACGTCGTGAACTACCGACTGATTAACTGCGTCACTGTTTCACAAAAAATATTTAAAATGCCGTCTTGCGTGGTTAAATGGTGTCGCAACAGTACAATTTTAAATAACAAAACACAAGGGATTACATTCCACAGGGAAGCAAGTTATTTCTTTTATGTTTTAATGACAAAATTATTACGGCAAAATTTATAAAAAAAAATACAGCCGCCATTGTCAACAGGACAGCTGTTGCCATGGCAACATGGCACACACACATGGATGTTTCGCCGCCATTACTAGGCTTCACTCAATGTTTAGGCGATATACCGTCCGTCTTTTTTTATACGTCCATGGTTATACCTATATATATATAGGTACTTAACTTAGACAATAGCACACCCCGGACACTCCATACAAAATGATCGTTTTGACAGTCACACTGTAGAGACTGCAAATGTGTGTGTTAACGCTTTATGGTTGGCACATTTGTGACTAGCGTAAAAAAAAATTCGCGTTTTTCTGATGAAATACATCCGCAAACAGCACAATATCTAACCATTTTCTACGAAAAACGATAATCACAAATCCAAAATAATAAAATTACTTTAAGTCAATTTGATTAATGTTGTCAATCTTCGTTGCGTATCGACCTTGCAGAAAAATATGGCCCATTTTATGTCTGATCGCGCGGGGGTGAGGTAAGTTTTATTTTGGCGGGAGGCGGAGAGTGTCCGTTCTGTAGCGTTTAGCTACTATTATGTATTCTGTGACAATAGTCTAATTACATATTCTGTTCAAACTCAAACTCAAACTCAAACATTTATTTATTCAATTAGACTTCTTCTAGAAGCACTTTTGAAACGTCATTAGGTACATATTTTTAACATTTACCACCGATTCGGAAAGCAGTATCTACGGAGAAGAATCGGCAAGAAACTCCATAGTTGCTCTTTTTAATCATATCAGTTTTACAATTTTACAAATTACATATGTAACATCATAATAATTATATTAACATAATATGCCAAAGAACTGTCCTGTGGTTTTTACGCGACAACCCTCCATGGGTTTTTATCGTCCATATATTCCTTAATACTGTAATAGGCTCTCTGAACTAGTACATTTTTTATATAAGTTTTAAATTTAGCACAACTAAACTCTTTAATATTATGAGGAATTCTGTTGTAAAAGCGTATACCTTGACCCATAAATGAATTTTTAACTTTAGCTAGCCGGAAAAATGGCATTTCAATTTTATTTCTGTTTCTTGTGTCATAACAATGTCTATCTCCGACTTTTGTGTGTAAGTAAGCGTTATTGTGTACATATAAAATATTATTAAATATATACTGCGACGGTACAGTAAGGATACCAGTATTCTTAAAGAGATCTCTTAGTGAGTCTCGAGCACGCAAATTATATATAGAGCGTATGGCTCTTTTCTGTAATATAAATATAGTTTCTATATCTGCAGCCCTGCCCCATAGCAGAATTCCATAGGACATTATGCTATGAAAGTAGCTAAAGTAAACCAATCTAGCCGTTTCTTCATCGGTGAGATGCCTTATTCTTCTAACTGCATATGCAGCTGAGCTGAGCTTAGCAGCGGTGGTGGTAACATGGGCCCCCCATTGAAGCTTCTCATCTAATGTCAAACCAAGAAAAACAGTCGATTCCACAGGGTATAATACCTCCCCGTTTAAAATAATATTCCTTTTCACCTTTTTTACATTTGGGAGGATAAATTCTACACAATTTGTTTTTTTTGTATTTAATAGTAAATTATTAGTATTAAACCAATTGGATATGCGTAAAAGAGCAGAGTTTACTTCGTCAACATTTGTGTCATGTCTATCCACATTAAAAATTAATGAGGTGTCATCTGCAAACAGTACTATTTCACACATATCCTCCAAATAATAAGGTAGGTCATTAATATACACTAAGAACAAAAACGGTCCTAAGATAGATCCCTGCGGAACACCTATGTTAATCGGCGCACCGCGAGATTTCTCTCCATTAACGACAACGGTTTGTACCCTGTTCTGAAGATATGAAGCTATGAGATCCTGAGCTAAACCTTTGATACCATAAAAATTTAGTTTCCGTAATAGAGTGGAATGTTCTACACAGTCAAAAGCCTTAGAAAGGTCACAGAATATCCCCAAAGCATTCTTTGAATTTTCCCATGCTTTGTATATATGTGACAAAAGAGCTACTCCGGCATCAGTGGTAGAGCGCCCCTTTGTGAAACCATACTGTTTGGCGTGCAGTAAACCATTTGATGCAAAATGACTACTTAATTGGTTTAAAATTAGTTTCTCGAAGACTTTGCTCAAAGTTGGTAATATGGAAATTGGCCTATAGTTATTACTGTCTTCTTGGTCACCACTTTTAAATAAAGGAATAACTTTGCTAAATTTTAGTAAATCAGGGAATATACCACAGTCACAACACTGATTAAATATAAACGCCAGTTGATTGGCAATGTTTTCTATGATATTATTTACTAAATTTACAGACATACCCCAGAGATCACATGTTTTTTTTAAATTTAATGTTTTAAAAGTTTTAACAATTTCATCAGCAGTCACGTGTCGCAATTCAAATAATTTGTTACACTCAGCAACATGATCCCTCAATAAAGACTCTGCAAGCGCTGAAGACGAATTTAAATTCTTAGTTATACTAGCAGGGATATTACTAAAGAAATCTTCAAAAGCAAGCGCAACATCAGCACTTTTGTCAATGACCCTACCAGAATTGACAAGTTTTATGGTACTATCATTCGATTGGCTTTTGCCCAATTCACCATTAATAATTGTCCAAACCGTTTTAACTTTATTGTCAGAGTTGCGTATTTTATCTCTGACATACAAACTCTTGGCAGTGAGACAAACTTTTTTAAATGTTTTTGAATAATTTCTAACATAACTAAGAAATGACAAGTCTTTGTTATATTGTTTCATACCATATAACTCGTAAAGAACGTTCCTGCATCTGTGTATACTAGGAGTTGCCCATTGGCTGAATGGTAAATCCTTGGTAATAGTTAAAGATTTAATTTTAAATATTTTTTCATATTCACTATGAATGAACTTAAAAAGATTTGTAAACATTTCACAAGGATTTTTATGAAAGGATTGATCATTCAGGTCAGGCAGTTTATTATCAATATTATTTCTGAATGTATGAATGCCTTTCCTAGTTATAGGCCTAACATTAATTCTTTTAATTGTAGGTATGCAATCCCATTCAAAAACTACTTTCTGGCCACAGTGATCCGAAGTTAGCGTGTTGAGAATATATTTTTCTAAACATTTGCAATCACAGTATATATTATCAATACAAGTTGCAGAAGTAGGTGTTATTCGTGTGGGTTCATCAAAAAGTTTATACAGATTAAATGAATGAAACAAATTAACTATTCGTGTTGCCGTTTGTGTGTGTGAAAGTAAATCAATATTAAAATCACCACATACTATTACCTTCTTTTTACTCCTGCCTAAACGCTTTAATATTTCTTCCATGACTGTCTCAAACAAATTATAGTCACTGGAAGGAGGTCTGTATACGCAAACAATAATGTAACGCTCAAGCTCAACACAGGACAGTTCAATGGTGCGTTCTACAGAAAGGCTAACAATGTCAGTTCGTTCCTTGCATTTTAAACTATTGTGTACAAAAATAAGAGAACCTCCATGAATAGCATTTGTCCTAAAGTATATACTTTTTAATTTATAATTATCAATATTTATTAACAACTGACATTGTTTAAGCCAATGTTCTGTTACACAAAATATTTTAATTCTATTATGATTTAAAAATAATTCTATTTCTAATAATTTGCTAGCCAAGCCTTGAATATTTTGATGTACAATGGAAAAAGGCTGCTTAGCTGTTGTCTTACATACTAGTTTAAATCTAGCTTAGGGCTAGTTTGTCTATTAACACTTAACCTAGGTTGATGTATATAATTACTACTACATAAAATTATAGTAGATCGATGGTCTGCTACTGAACATGTATCAGACTGGTTAATAATTTTATATGCTATTAACATAGCAAGTTCTCTCTTATATCTAGATGGCAGATACACTGTATTCCTTGTCAAACAAAAAGATTTTGTACAAGAATTTATGTCAAAATATATAAATGCATCACTATGATGATTTGTTAAGTTATATAATTTTAAGTTAATATTATAGATAAATCTATTTTGATTTTGTGTCAAACCAGGCAAATATGGTAATGTACACAACATAAATTTGCATTTTGTTTCACTACTAATTTTCAACATTTTTTGAAATCCTATATCAATGTCATGTTTTTTTAAATTAAAACTATCTCCGTATAATATAACAATAATACTATTTTCATTAAAACTAAAATTATCTAATGAATTCATGATATATGTAAATGAACTATTAGGAGTGCAAAAATTGGTTACTTTATGCCCTAAGTTGTTAAGCAAAGCGCCAAATCCCTGACCTATATTATCTGACAACACAATAATTTCCTGCGTGGAAAGATGTTTTGTTTTACAAGATGAAATTGTTGCCATTGGTTGAATACTATGTATGTCAGTGCAGTCAATGGGCTTATGGGGCGACGGTTGCTCATTGTCACTTATGGAACACTGACATACATAGTTATTGGTCATGGACTCGAAGCGATCCATATTTTCATTGCTTAACTTTATTAAGTAATCTGCCTCTTTTATGTGTTCAGTAATTTGTAACTGGGCAGCAGAATATTCTTGTTTGAGGTCATGTAATGTATCATTTAATGAGTCTATTTTCTCCTGAAGTTCAGTAGTTTCTACTTCATATATCATTTTATAATGTTCTAAGTCCCTATGATATCTATCTAACTCTTTCAAAAGGCTTTTATTTTTATTTTGCAATTGTGCTACATTTTTTAATGAAAACCTATTTCTAATAACTGATTTAGTGCGTTTAATAAACCTACTTAATTTGAGAAATTTTTTTAATTTGTTGTGTGAATTCAACTTGATTTTTCTATTGTTTTCAAAGCCACTTAACTGTCCACATTCAAGCAGTTCACCAAAAAGACTGTTGGATGAATTGCAAAGCCGCTTGGAGTTATCCTCCTGAACCTCCATTAAACTGCATTCCAGTTCAACGATACGACTGAGAGCCTTCTCGTGGTCATTGGAACACTGTTGGAAGCTGTCAACAAGGTCTTGAAGGGCTGTGCATTTGTTTTGGCTGTCCATATATTGAGTGTGGAGTTCAGCTAGCTCGGCCTTCAGACTAGTATTTTTGTTTATTATTTGCTGGATTTCTACCTCATGTTCTTCTCTCTCCAGCAAGAGTTGTTCACACAGGGATTGAGAAGCCTTTAAATCCTGTAGTGTGGCCTTTAGTTTGTTTTCCATATCTTTGGCCACTGCCTTGCGGGTCAGCATGTTGTAATTTTAGTTGCTGAAACAGGTGAAATAGATGTTAAAAAGTGTATATAATAATATGATACAATTAAAACAATTTTGCTTGTGTTAGATAGGCTCAATATGGTTTAATTATTAGAAAAGAGTAGATAGTGAATGGATAAGATAAGGTTTTGTATTAGAACTGAAGTATATTTTGTCTGGAGCTATTAGTTTTTGTCCTCTAAATTGCTTCCAACTTGTCAAGCAAAGTGAGACGATAACTATGCGCTCATGTATTTATTGTGACGTTACTCATAAAATATGAGCAGTGTTATTAGTTTAAATGAATGTGAATGTTGTGTGTATCTTTAAATAAGATATATTAAAACTAGTACTCCCCTGGTTTATCCAAGAAGAAATTCGAATTTGAGTTCTTAAAACAATTACTCGAATAGGCTTTATACATTCGACACACGTAAGTGTAAGATAGATTGATGAGGATATATTTTTTGCGAAGTTAGCAGGGACAAAAAATAAAGATTTTTGATTTTGACGACGCGGTTGGCGCAGTGGTAATGTAACTGCCTACTGAGCCGACGGTCCCGGGTTCGATCCCCGGTCAGGGCAAATATTTGTGTGATGAACTCAATTATTTGTTCTTGGGTCTGGGTGTTATTATCTATATATGTATTTATTAAATATTATATTTATCGTCGGCACAACACAAGCCTTAATTGAGCTTACTGTGGGACTAGGTCGATTTGTGTAATAATGTCCTATAATATTTATTTATTTATTATTATTTATTTATTTTTGGTCCCCGTTGTCCCCTACTTTTGGTAAAATACTATGTTTCGATACGATCGTACTACGTTGTTTTACCTACATTACCTGCAGTAAATAAAGAATTTGATAAGTCCTACTTGGTGTGTTTTTTTAGTTTTTCCTTAATACACTTTATAAATCGCATGACTGCCTTCTTGCTTTTGATAAATCATGGTGAACTTGTTTATTTTTTAATAAAATTCGACAAATCCGTTTTGTAATTTGCAATTCGGAAAATGTTACATACGAGAATAAAATATCTCAACACTGTAGAAATGAAAGTGTGTTTCAAATGCCAACTAGGATCTATTTCGGCAAAAGTTGTTTTGCAGACTTCCTTGTCATAGTCACCTGACATGAGGTATAAATAAATAATGATAGTTTAAAAAAACTAAAAAACACGCTTTTTATAGAAAACCGAACTAAAAAATAGAAAATTTTATCAAATTAGTGTATTGTCATCGGTCCTCAATAAATCTACAAAGTTTGAACGAAATCTGGCCGTTTAAAGTGGGTCAAAATCGCGCCCAAAGAAGTCGGTTACAAACAAACAAACATACAGGTGAAGCTAATATAAAGCGTGTAATAAAAATAGTCAACGACATATTGTAATTATTAGACATACTTTCTACCGAAACGGAATATTCATAATATGTATAAAATTTCACGTAAATCGGTTAAGCCGTTTCCATTTTATTGAATTGAATTCCACCTTCAAAATTGTTTACTTCAATAATCTTGTAAAAGAAAAAATGTGTGCGTGTACTAACTACTGTACACACGTAAGAAGTGAAACTTCTTTATGATCTTATTTTTACAGAAATACGTCGAATCACACGTGTTACACTAAATTTTTTTCCAACCCCGATATAGAAGTTTCACTTCAATATGGAAACTAAGCAAAATTTATTAATTTATGATAAACACGCCATCTAGCGCATTCATTGTACAACGAGTTATGTCACAGATAAAATTAAACTTGTGACAGTTAATGTGATTCATACTACTCCACAACAGATGGCGCTTTTATAAATAAATGGCTATTCACCGCTAGAGGACACTAATGGTGTATATTTTCGTAACTTAAAAATTTAAAATACCACAATTAATTACAGTATAAATTAATTATTATGCAGTTACCACAGAATAATATCTAGTAGCTAGCAGTTATAATTTTCACTCTTCATTATTTTGTTATTGTACCTATTTCTTTATGGATTCTTATAATTATTTAAATTTTGAAACATCATTTTAATACGCAATAAAAATTGCACTATCGATCTGTGAAATTTTAACTTCCATTTTTATTCGGCTCCCGTTGAAGTAATAATATTATCACTAGGGCCCGGATTAATGGGTACCTATGTATTTACATATAAACATATATATATGTGTATTTATTTGACATTGTTTTCGTAATTAATCATGGTGTCCACAGTAAATATGTTATTTAGATCGTGAAAATTCAGGTTTTATTTTCCATATTTTAAATGTAAATTCATATATTTTCACAAAATATCAATAAATGTAAATCTTATCCATATTTTTATCAGCGCTATGAGTTTTCAAAAAATTCTGGCAGATAATGGTGCTCGAGAATTCTTCAACTTCACTCAAAGAAAATTGAAAGATTATCCAAAATATAGAAAAGAAGATTTCTGAATCGAAAGGACCCGTTTTTGAAGTTGCTAGGCAAAAATTTAGTTACGTCATAGAAAAAAAACAAAGGATTTCATATTATTATCCTAAAAAAAATTAACAGTAGATAGGTATGCTGTGTGGAAGATTTAAAAAAACACGTGATTATTTACTGCAATTCAAATGTTAGTGAATCGGAAGTTGATTATAATTATTGTAATTTTTAACAAAAGCTTTATTAAAAATGTTGTTACTTTTTATTGTACATATTTTTTCCATATTTTAGTTTTTTCAGTCCATTTTATATGAACACTAGCCGCTCCGCGCGGTTTCACCCCCGTCACCCGTGGCTCCTCTCCTATAGCCTTCCTCGATAAATGAGCTATCTAACACCGAAAGAATTTTTCAAATCGGACCAGTAGTTCTCGAGATAAGCGCGTTCAAACAAACAAACAAACAAACAAACTCTTCAGCTTTATAATATTAAGTATAGATATTTCGAAATTTTTAATAGGTAGGTACATAAATATATGTATTACCTATTAAAAATTAATACCTATATAGTGATAATTAGGGCCCGGATAAATATCCCGGCCCTAATTATAACTATGGTTATCCTGCTAATAATAAAAATGCGGAATTGAGGATGGATGGATGTTTGTTACTTTTTCATGCAAATACTACAGAACCAATTTCAATGAAATTTAGCGTGTAGGTAGCTGAAGACCCAGAATAAGACATATCACATAGGCTACTTTTTATCCCGGAAATCCCACGGGAATGGGAACTATTCGGGTTTTTCTTTGAAAACGCGGATGAAGCTGCGCTACCCAAGGGCGGATCCAGCTTTAGTGCCAGGGGGGGGTCACATAGACGTGGTCAATTTTCAAAAGCTATATTTTGGTAATTTAATTGATACGTAGATTTAAAAAAAAATGGTCAAGTGCGAGTCGGATTGGCGAACCAAGAGTTCCGTACAAACATTTTTATATGTTTTTATATTAAATTTATGCTTTTTGCGATTTTTCCTTTATCTGTGCTATAAGACGTAAGTTTCTATTAAATAAAGATTAAATATCAAGATTCTGTGTTCACGGGAAGTACCCTGTAGGTTTTGATTCCTGGCAACACTTGCAAATGTTGATAAGCATGAAATGTATGTTTTAGCAATTTTTCCTCCATCTGTGCTGACATTGCTTTTAACCAAATTTCAGAACTCTGTGTTCACAGGAAGTAGTACAATACCTATAGATTTTGATTTCCTTGCGATAATGTCGAAATTTGCGATAATTTACGGCATAAATGGCTGTATCTTTTGATTGCGTTGGCTTATAAGTTTGATTTTTTCACAGCTATAAGGAACCGTAGATTTGAGTATTCGGTATGAATTTCAGATTGATACCTCCACGCGTTCCTGAGAAAAAGGGTCTTCACAGGCAGACAAACTTGAAAAATATATATTTTTTGCAATTATTCCTGTATCTGTACTATAAGATGTTGCTTTGTACCGAATTTCAAGATTCTGAGTTTACAGTAGGAAAGTACCCTGTAGGTTTTGAGTATTGATTCCTTTGCGAATGTCGAAATTTGCGAAATTTTTCGGCATTTACGGCTGTATCTTCTGATTCGTTGATATAAAAGTTTGATTTTATTATAGCGTAAAGGTATTTTAGACTTGAGTTTTTGGTATGAATATCAAGTTAATACATGTCAGCGTTCATGAGTAACAGGGTTGTAAGTTAAAAATTTTTTTAAATATTTTTTTATATTATAATCTAAGGAAAAATTCATGCTTTTCGCAATTAGTAAACAAAGTCGTTGTCTCTGTACCTATGTCCCTATGTATGATTAAATCTTTAAAACTACGCAACGAATTTCGATGCAGTTTTTTTTAAAGATAGAGTGATTCAAGAGGAATAGTATATAATTTATAAGGTTTTAGAGAAAGCGAGCGAAGCCGCGGGCGGTAAGCTAGTCTGCGTTATAAGACGTTTGATTGTACTAAATTTCATGACTCTGTGTACTCGGGAACTACCCTGTAGGTTTTGATTTCTTAGGGAGTGTCGAAAAATTTCAGCAATTACAGCTGCATCTTTTGATTGCGTTGGCTAAAACGTTTGAATTTTTCACAGCATCAAGGGACCTAGACCGTAGGATTTCGACATTAGCAAGGGAATCAATACCTGCAGGGCGCACCCTGTCCCGTAAACACAGTCTTGAAATTGAGTAAAAAGTATCGTGTTATACCTAGCACAGATGTAGTAATGACTGCGAAAACCCTAATTATTTAAATTAAATAAAAATATATTTTTAAATAATTTTAAACTTACAGCCCTTTACTCATGAACGTCTACATGTATTTAATTGATATTCACATCAGAACTCAGGTCTATAATAACTTAAATCTGTTATTTAATTCAAATTCTATGTCAACGCAATCTGAAGAAAAAGCAATTAGAGCCGCATATTCTGTAATTCGCAACTACTTGCAAGGGAATCATCAATCAAAACCTACAAGGTACTTCCCGTGAACACAGTCTTGAAATTTGGTTAAAAGCAACGACTTAAGCACTTACAAGCACAGATAAAGAAAAATTGTAAGATACAACATAATGAAAAAATATGTTTTCTCGGAGTCTTCGGTGCGCGAGTCCGACGCGCACTTGGCCGATTTTTTGTTGTAATTTGATTGTATTTTACAGTGTTCATTTGAAAAAAAAATTGGTATTTTATGTCTTATCCACAAACTGGGATATTTCGATATTTGAGGTTTTGTGTGAAAAGTGTAACAGCAAAAGTTGTAGAAAAAAAAATAGTTATACATACAACTTTACCATTACACTTTATTCCGCAGTTATAGTTTTTTTTAAAGTGAAACTTTTATTACATCGTCTCAAACTTTTTGGTCTGTGTAGCGCATGTCGCGTGTATCGCGGCTGCCGAGTAGGTATACCTACTCGGCAGCCGACCGTCACGCGACATGCGCTACACAAAGCAGTGTTCGGAACCGTTCGAACAGTTTCACTTTTAACGTGGTTTCATAAAACCACACAACATTTTTTTAAATCGAAAAACCTGTTATTTGTCTTTAAATTACGACCACAGGTCGACTAATAAACTTTTTCTATAATTTTTGTTATATTCTCTTCCGTTACCGTTTGTAATTGATTTCATTGTTCTATATTACTTTTATGTCTCAAAATTCAATAAAAACATCATGTTGAACAGTATTAATTTGTTAATTTAAAAAAAAAGTTAATATTAAATTAGTGGTCCACTTAGGTCGTGGACCTAGCCCAGGGGGGGGTCATGACCCCG